>VUQK01031739.1:0-22247 GCA_015106715.1 Bujurquina vittata
AAATTAATCATGTGTGTAATTGGACATACCAAAGAATCTTTATGAGCCTTTATAAAATAAGTGTCCAGGCCATACACATCCTTAGCTTTTGAATTTTTTAGTTTACCTATAATAGAGGCCACTTCTGCTTCAGTAATTTCTTCCATTCTGAAAATTGGCAAAGAATTATTAACTTCGTAAGATTTGATTTCATGTGAATTAAAAAGATATGAAATTTCTTCAACTGAATTTTTAAAAAATGTATTAAATTCAGTTGCCACATCAAGGGGCTCTTTCACAAGTACATTATTAATTTCTAATTTTAATTCTTTACTTATATCTGTCCTTTTACCAATTAATTTATTAATGTTTTGCCATATCTTCTTGCCATTTCCTTTTGCAGACTCAATTACAGATATAAAAAAATTTGCCTTGGCTTTACGCATTATTTGAGTTACTTTATTTCTTGCTGAAGCAAATAGTTGCCTATCAGATACATATCCTGTTTTAAGTGATTTCTTAAGTAATCGATCCCTTTCCTTTATTAGTTTACGACATTCATCATTAAGCCAAGGTACCTTTAGTTACTTTACTTTTCTTTCTCTTTGTTTTAAATAAATCCATAACATCTTTAATTTTAGAATAAAAAGTAAGACTATTTATTGTAACATCATCACATGAGGCAATTTCAGTCCAGTCTAAATCCTTTAAGACTCTTGCCAGATTTAAATGTTGGCTTTTTGGGATTACATCTTGGAAAGATGATGGATAACTGTGTTAAAGGAATCATGAAAGCGTATTTTGGTTAATTTCCTTGCAAAAAATATAGCATTGTGATCAGAAAGACCACTTAAGAAATTATAGGTTTTAATTATTCTTTCACACTTATTTGAAAATAAAAGATCTATTCTTGTCTTGGACTGATTAGTTATACGGGTTGGCTCTTCAATTAACTGTACCATATTAAAATGGTCAGTTATCTGTTTCAAGTTTTTCCTATCTTTCTTATCATCCCAATTAATATTAAAATCACCCATTAAAATGATCTCTTTGCTAAGACAACAGAAATTAAGAAGTGCTTTCAACTGGTTATAAAAATCTATATTAGACGACGGTCTCCGATAGATACAAATAACAGTAAATTTCATTTCCTTAGAAAGCACAATATTTACTCCCACACTTTCAAGTTTTATGTCATCAGACCATTCAATTTGAGAACATTGCAATGTATCTCTTACATAAACTACAACTCCCCCTCCTTTCCCCTTACCTCTATCTTTCCTAAACATATTATATACCGGCATATTTACTACAGCCTCAGGTGAGGAATTTGTTAACCAAGTTTCTGTCAGCCCAATAAAGTCAACATTAGACTGAATTAATAAATGTTGTTCTCGTTTTGCAAGCATGCTTCGTATATTCAAGTGTCCTCCAAGTAACCCTTTGGGTTTGTGACATGGATCCCAAATATTCCTGGCTTGGTTAAGTGTCCGAAAAATTCTTGCAGATCGATGTTTCTTCATAATTGAATTTCTCACTGTGGAAATCTTTTATTGTGATTGATTGAAGAAGATTGAAGATGAGCGATAGTGCTTATTTATCCTCTCAAACCCCAGACTCCTGAAGGAAATACCCACATTTGAAAATGTGTAATCTTTTGTTCATTGTGGCAACTAATGAGCTAATCTCTAATTTCAGACTAAAGGAGTGTCTGTATGTATTTTTGGTAATCCAAAAAGTAAAAGTAAATACTATTCTCCTTGCTTGGGGTATATTTAGGCCCAGTTTGTGCAGGAGGCAACAAAAATTATATTTTACACTCAAATCTACACTTAAACATCTACAGCCCCAACACTGCTTAGCAAGAGCATATTTTTAGGGATTTGATTTACACTGGATTTGCTTATGGATGTATAATGTTCATAGGGGATACACAGAAATGAGCACCATGTTTTTAATTTGAGGGGCTCACAGATGCAGCTCAAAAAGCTGAGACTGAGCAACAACGACTGCAATAACATTTATTCTCCTTCTCTTCTCTGTATTACTTTCCTACTCCATGTATGATACGGTCAGCGCACATAAACACTCAGAATCAAGTTGGAGAGGAGTGAATGGCGAGGCATGCTCCACTCCAAACTTTATTCCCTTTTCAATTTTCATTTGCTAATATGTTTAGCATCCTACTCTGGCATCACTCGCTTTTTGAATGGCCTAATGTGATTGCCTCCTATCTCCACATCTGCTATGTAATAGGTTGCTTTTAAATGAAGCAGTACTTCTGGTTATTTAACCTGTTTTTCAGTCAGATGTGATACACACTGATGGTGAACATGATGCATACAATGCCAAGTTACGTTATGAATTTAACTGCACAAAACAAGTATTGACAGTTCATTACAGATGTAATCCATTTTAACAACACAGATTTTGTTTGTAATGCTGCTCATTTAAAGTATTTGCATCGAGTGAGCAGGAAAGAAAAATTACTGCAAACACCAGGAAATGTGTGAGGCAGAAGAGTGAGGATTCAGGAGTTTCAATACACACAGGTTCATGGCCTATTGGGGGTCAAAGCACAAACAATTACCTGCAACATCTTCAATTTAAATCTGGCTGCAGGGCCCGGCATGGTACGGTGTTAGCTGTGTGTAGGTGCTACACAGAGCTAACCCTAACCCTGCTGTGAAGAAGACTGAAATTACTATCATGCACGTGCAATGGCTTTCTGGATAACTGCACTCAAACATGGCTTTGTAGCCTTTGTGTTGCCTGAGAGCTCTGTAAATCTAGCTGGAGGCCCCTATGGCTCAGTTACACTAGAGTAAAAATACAACAATCTCCTTGCAGTCACCAGTGGCTGCCTGACGACTGCACTTTTTTTTTCCTTGCCAGAATAAGGTTGAGCGTGAAATCTCTGATAATAAGATGAACAGGTCACCAGGTGGTGCTGGTGGTGGGTGCAATTACTTTGAGAAAAATTGGTAAAATTTGCCAAATAAACATATTCTAGTTTTATTCCTATATGAAAGCAAGGATGATGAGAGCCTGTCATTTTGCAGTCTTTGAAACAACCATTTTAAAAGGCAACAAGATTGCAAGTTTATTGCACAACAATTTTGTTCATGCTATGATCTCTAACCACTGTTTTCACTAGTGTGACTGTAATTCTTTTATAATACAAACATAATAATACCTAATTAACACAAACTTAATGGGCTATAAAACACAGTGAGGGTGTCATACAGCACACTACGACTATGTAGAAATACAGAATACCAGATGTGGTTAGTGTTTTCTGTGAATTCGATGAAGAATATTTTTAACTTTAATGTCAAAAAGCAAACTTCCTATCAGTGACCCTTGTTTTCCTTTCAAGCACTGGGAAGAGCCAGATTGTGAGAGAACAAGAGCCAGGAGTACTCTTAAATTAAATCAGCAGTATTATACTGAAAGTGATGACTCATCACAGTGACATCATTGAACCATCAGCTCCCCTTGAGCCAATCAGAGCTCGCCTAGACTGACTCATCAATTAGAAAAGCAGAGTGGGGTGATGTTTGAAGACATTTTGTTCAAGAGCGAATCAAGGATGATGGTAACTTCATTTTGATGACATTGATTGTAAGCCTGTGGGGACTTTGTTGATGGATAATTGTTATAGTGCTGCATAACGAATTTAACTGACCATCAGACGATGCGTCTACAGGCCCTAAAGATGTAGAATTTCTTTTTTCCGTAGCAACAGAAGAGAAGGATTGTGTGTGTGTGTGTGTGTGTGTGCGTGTGTGCGCACACGCAAATGCAAGCAACGTATGTGTGTGCATGTGTGCAAATTAAAATCATAGGGTTAAACCTCACAGGCTGGAGCAGTCAAGGGGCTCTTCATTTGACAGATTCAAACCATCAGTCAGTCGCTCGTTGACAGTTGCTTGCTCACCGGTTCAGACACTGAGCAAAGACTGAGGGGGCAGCGTAACTGATACAGCTTCATGACCACTGATGCAATTACTTCCTCCAAGGGCACAGGGGGTAGAGGCAGCATTAGCCTATTATATTCTCCCAAGATACCCCTCTATTACAATTGAACCTACGGCTACAACATGTTTATCTGGTACATACAAATCTTTTGGTGCACAAAATATTTTGTTTCAATTGAGAAAAGCACAATAGAACATCTATAAATGGCACATTGAATGATTATAAATGAAAAGAAAAACAGCAAAAACTGTTTATGCTCATTTTAATTTAATTTAAAATCCAGGTTGTGTGCCTTTGTATTAATACATGCGCACGCGTTTGTGTGTGTGTGTGTGGGGGGGCAAGTATGTATTCTTTCCCTTATAACCTTTGAAGAGCAGACATCATAGATCACTGGTTTTCTCTGCAGATGGGGGGGTAAGAGGATGAAGGCAGCGATGTGGTGATGGAGGTGATAGGTAATTCTGCCTAATACTCTGGATGAAAAAAAAGCGGATGGGTTTCTTTACTGGATGACTTCGGGATTATGAGTAATGGAAAGGTCTCTTTTCAATCCTCTCAAATAACAGATAAGGTTTCTCAATTGATGGTTTTTAGATAGAATTGAATTGTTCTAACCATAGATCAGCCCAATTCTTGGTCTCCAATGTAGTAACATTAATGGGCACAGTTTGCCAGTGAGATCTGTTTTTACTCTCTATACTCATCTATAGCTCAGTTGCTGAATCACTTGAGGAGTTGTGTGAAAGCTTGGCATTGAAACAGATGTCAATATCAAAGTCTGCTTTCTTAATTTACAAACAACAGTAGTATACGCTGAGACGCCACACTGACCGATTTGGAGGACTCCAGGGAACCAGAGGACAGGGTGTCCCGGCTGCTACGGCTCTTGGAGCTGAGGTGAGGAGAAGATGATGGTGAGTCATCGATGTACGGCAGTATGTCGTGGTGCCTTCGCTGCTCCTCTGCTCGGTCTGCATCATAACCATATGTTGGAGGGGTTCCAGTGAAATGGCCATCTGTGATGGGAGAAATTCAAACTTTAAGCTAGTATTGAAAGATAGCGATGTAAATGCTGCTGAAACAATAGTTAAATGCAATATAGATATGGTTAAAAATCTCTTCCCTTTAAATCCAATTAAAGACATTTTTTAAAGCAAATTTCAAGACATGCTTTTGACCTTCTAATTACCAAATTTATACTTCCTATGAATACATTTTCTGCTCTGTACTCAGTGTTAGGACAAAGGCTGGTAGATATGCCTAGCAGGATCATGTATTACATTTGCTGATTGGCTTCATGCTCACAGAAGGTTGCAAAGTCTTGCAGAGTTAATTTCCAACACTAATTAATGCAGTTCTGAAAAGTGGGGCAGACAAAATGAATTCCCCTCTGCATCTTTGTTCATACATTTGCACAAAAACATAAAGCTTGGAGAAAAAGGCCACTTGAAAAGGCCAACTACAAACTGGGTCAAGGTGCAAATAATTTGAACACTGAGTGCAGCATCTCGAGGGAAATTTTAATAACCACCCCTTGACCTCCTTCTACAGTGGGTGCTATCACTTTGCAGGAAAATTACGCCTCTGCCAGGCAGCACAAAGTGCTTTTACCTGTGATCATGATTGCTGCCCTTTAAAAAAAAAAAGAAGTGGGAGATGCAGAATTAACAAGAAACAGAGGTCAGAAAGCTGGATGCAAAACAAAGTACACATTGATAAAATGACCTAATTTACAATGTCTCTAAGTAAGGAAATGCATTCGTAGTCCAAGCTGTGGATTACAATTAACGACTTCTTCCAGAACGAGGAAGTACGGTCAGTGGTTTAGGGAATGTGGTGAGTAACAGCTGAAGGGAAGACATCATGCATCTCCTGAATGTCAGAGGAGCTTTTGCTCATCTACTCCCACTCCTACTGTGCATTCAACAGAGCTGCACTTCTCACAGAGCTAGCTGGGCCTCTTCTGTGCTGACTCAGACTAATAACATGCTGCTCCACGGTCCAGAGTTAAAAACACACACACACACGCTACTCTTCAGTTCACATCGGTTATATAGTTTTAAAACACATTCAGCTAACATCTGATTGATTAACTACTTGTCTCATGTCTCCATTGCACCTACACTCTCCTTTCAAAGCATTTTGTGAATCGTTGGCTTATATCAGCACACATGGCAGTGAACAATGGCAGTGTGTCCACAGCCCACATGACCTTCATCCCACCCACCGTTTGGTCCAAGTACTCACTGCTGCTTGTGGGTTAGCACTGCCCACTGGGCCTGCTTTGTCAAATGGCATTCTGCCAGGCAAAGACCAACATAAAGGTTTTGTGTTTGTGTCTGATGAAAACAGTTTCTTCCCCCAAATGCCAAATCTTTCAGAAAACCAAACCTAGTAGTGCAATCAGCATTTTTCATTCATACGCAGTCTTAGCACACACCGTGGCTGTTATTTTTGCAGCACTTGCACATATGTTGTTTTAAATACTGTATTTCATAACTTCCACCAACTCCTGCTAAAAATGCTCCACTGGCTAAGCTTAAGGTTTTTATCCTGTCTGAAAGGCTTTACACAGTGAGAACCTTCATATAGCTCGTGCTAACCAAAAAGCCCATCATGTTTTTAGAACTGACTCGTTGTTTTTCTAAAAATACAGGGTGTGGATATGAAAACACAAAGTGGGAAATGAGTGAGTACCATCCCACCATGTTCCTCTGTGTTTTTCCTAACCCCGCCTCTGTCGATTCACGTTAGGAGGCCTAACATCACAAGCTGACGTTTACACAGTATTATTCTTCTTGGTGATGCTTATAGCACGCCTGAAGATCTGCAACACTTTTCTGTTTTTGATACCTTGGTTTGGGTTACTGGAGCATGCACAGTGTGTCTATTCATGTGTGCATTGTGTTGAATGCCTTTAGCACCCACACACAGCCCCTAAGGCAACTGAGCATCCAAATAAAACTTTCAGGCTTGTAACCACTTCCTGGTTTAATAAAAAGGGAGCACACAGACACAGATTTAAGACCACAATCATGAACAATAATTTGTTAAATATAGATAAAATAAAGATACACATGGTGAAAATTGTGGACAGTTTAAACTTGGGCACTATTGGGTGTTCCAGCAGGACACCCCAAGATCCCAAACACACATCTGAACTGTTTTTGGAATGGATAAAGCCGGCTAACTTTAAGCTACTGGAATGGTATTTCCAAAGCCCCAAATTCAACTCTATTGAATTTTTCTGGACTATGCTTAAAATCTGTGTCTGTGTTAGGAAACCCATCACTCTGAAATAATATCCAAAAATATCGAGCAGAATTATTCCAGAAAGGTTGTTGGTGGCATCTGGTCAAGGTGCAACTTGCTAAGAGACATTTAACCAAATATTAAGTTAAATATTGAGTCTGTGTGGATTATAGAAAATCTAAAATGAATTCAAACTTGTGCATCCAATTCTTGTTTCTTAAAGTCATTAAAGATGTATGCTGTACAATCATTCCACCCTGGGAAAAGAACAGCTCAAAGAGATCATTAAAAAGTTACCATGACATTCATGCCAATGATAAGTGCATGTAAACCTCTGCCCACAACTGTTTGTCTCTAAGGTCCGAATGCATACAAAATATCTCCACTTTTTTTCTTGACAAACACAATACAAATCATTTTTTAAAAGTGCAAAAAAACTATAAATACATTTGATTTGATAGATAATAACTAGTCTACTGTCTGGCTTGGCTAGTCAAATATTTTTATAGCTTTTAACAATCCCTAGCATATTTTAAGTTTAATTGAAATCCACACATGTGGGGTGTGTGCATGCATGAGCTGCAGTTTCCAATAGGGGAGGGACTGTGTTTTAAAGTCTGTTAATGGGACACTATAGCCTGTGGTCGTCAAACAGTGGGTCTCTCTGCCCACTTCTGACCTCATCTTAGCCAAGACGTTGCTTTTAACATTGCCTTGAGTCACTTTCTGCTTGGCTGCCTCTCACACTTTTTTGTGTGTGTCTTGTCTTTTTGTGAACTGATAGCTCGTGTTAGTTTGCAGCCCCCACAGCTGGTCTCTTCATCCTAATGCTTCTCACAGATTAGCACCCTCTTCTTCCTGCTTTGAGCTCCTGCACTTTCCCCCCTCCTGTCTCATAATCATACCCAGCGGGAAAGAAATAAACTAAAAATATAACAGAGAGCACCTATCCTTAAACAGGAGAAATACACACACAAGCACACACAACTGACCTTCTATATATGTTTTGCCAAAAACTAGTCAGTCCATTGATTTGTACCTGAAGCTTAAGGCAAAACAAAGCAACCAAACTCTGCTTTGAACCACAAAGATGGAACACACACACATGCTCACATGCACACATATTCCTGTAAAATGTTTACATGGAAACACTGTTTGGGAGGGGGAAAAGTCTTTTTCCTGCTGCAGGTGGAAAACTACAATTGTAATGGGAATAGCTGGTGCTAGGCTGCCATAGGAACACAGCGGCCTTTCCAAAACAACATCACAGGCAGGGCTTGGGTATGAGGGTGTCATGTGATATTTCTGTTGATGTGACATGCTGTATAATAGAATTTTGTCTATGGGAGCTGTCCGCAGCTATTAAATTGTTACAGCTCCTGTGTGCTTTATATGACGGGGCTTTTTGTTTGTTTATTTTTTTGGAGCCAGGATCATGCATCTGGTTTTAATTCTATAAAAATCTCCTAAGGAAAAATGGTTGGATATCATTTCTTAATAATTTCAAAAGATTTAATAAACTTTTGATTCAAAATTTACTTGCAGTGCAACTTAATAGACATACATGCTCTTATCACACACACACACAAAAGAAAAAAAATCCCTTTCACTGGATTTTTTAGGGTGAAAAACAAAAACTCTGAATAGCCTTGAACAACTCTGGGCACTTGGAATAAGCAGCATTTTTGAGGAAAAAAGGAAAACAAACCGAAGCAAAAGAAAGAATGGAAGCCAGCTTCTTTCCCCAACTTCATAAGTCCAGGATACCTGCGCTATAAAGGAAATATTCTCTCAGTCATGCTTACAACTTATTTTAATATATATGTTAGAAGTCTTCAGAGATGGCAGACAGATCCATGCTACTGTAGGTGTTTCTTCCTGTTTCCGGTCTTTAGGCTAGGCTAATAGTGTCATGTTCCATGTAAAAGCGTATGGTTTGGATCAATCTCCTTGTTTTTATTTTAGCTACAGTGTAAAGAAGTACATTTCTTCTACAGGTCAAGTTAAAGTGATGTTTAGAAAAGAATTTTGCTTTTTGAGTCAACACACAGCACTGAAATTCTTATATTGTATCTGGAACAGCATTGACATTTACAAAGCATACTTAGTACAGCACATTTGTCAGCTGTAGTTCACTGGCAGGTTTGCTATACAATCTGTGTTTGTACAATGGGCAATTAATTATTAAGAGAAATAACTCCAAGAAGTCACTTGATCTCTACTGAACATCCTTGTATTCATCCATGACGATATGAAAAATAGCTATGATAATTTCATAAAACTTAGTGAGGAGCTGGATCACAGGGGGACCTCAGTAAATTCGGGTATAGATCCAGATCAGGTTCTTTAAAATTGCAAAAGAGGACATTTGATGCTCCCTCCCTCCCATGATGTGCTCCTTCTGTGTCCTTATAGTTATGGACATAGAAAAAAATAATGATTAAAAAAAAGATTCTAAGGTTTTATGTTATGGGGAATAATAAAAATATCTAATTTGGTCATTAGCAGATCTTAAAATAAGATAAATACAACCTTTGATGAACTACAATACATAACACCATGACACATTACACCATGTCATAACTTGTTTGACCAAAACCAGGCCAAAATGCAGGTGCAGGGTGTGGAAAAACACCCTGTCAGTGCACCCTTACTTCTTCCACAGGGATTCAGAGGTTAAGTTGCACCAAGATGCTGCTAATCGAATGCACCTGATGATATAAAAACCTCTATAGCAGCAGGTGTTTTTGCAGTTTTGCAGTCTGGTGCATTCAAGTGTTCACATACCCAAGGAGGAAAGATATTAACAATGATAGCGCCAAAAAAATTGTTGCTGGCTGGCAATGTAGGAAGGGTTCTAAAGCCATTTCCGAACAAGAAAGAAGAAAATAGAAAATATTCAAGACAGTTGGCAATCGTCCCACGAGTGGATGTACCAGCAAATTCACCCCGAGATCAGACTGTGCAAAAGAACCAAAGAACTGCACCTCAGAGTAGGCCTAATGTAATATGTTAAATGTTAAAGTTCATGACAGTACAATTAGAAAAAGCCTGAAAGTATGGGTGGTTTGGAAGGTTTGCCAGGAAAAAGTCTCTTATGTCTAAAAACAACAACAAAAACATGACAGCACGGCTTAGGTTTGGAAAGCTGCATCTGAACAAACCACAAGACTGTCCCTCGGTCAGACAATGTCCCATGTTTTGCAGCCACAGGACCTGACCACCTTGCAGTCACTGTCCATGAACTCTTCTGTCTACCAAAGTATGTCAAATGTGAGGCCATCTGCTTATTGAAAAGGTATTGCTGCTAAATACCCTACTGAATAGTGGGGTGTACATAGTTACATACATATGTAAAAACTTATAATTCACAGAGGGTGTGCTTTCTTTTTACTGTGACTGTATTTACTGTACGCACTTTGGGATTTTTTTCCTGCACTATCATTGACTGAGTTTTATTTATTTCTTTTCTTGGTCTCGGCTATAATTTAAATGTATACAACATCTAGTCAGACTGTTAGAGCATAAACACGAGCTAGCCGTCTTTTTGTCTCAGTCAATCTCACACATGCATGGATTTAAAAGGCTTGCCTGAGTAATAAAGAGAGCTGTGGCCGGCAGACAAAGGAAACAATTGTTGCCTAAAGCCCTGAAAAGGAGGGGTGAGAGTAAAGAGAAAAAGAAAAAACAAAACCACTGTTAAGACCCAAAAAAAAAAGCTTGAGAATGACAGAAAAAGAATGAAATATATATATATAAAAAAAGATCAAGACAGAGGACAGAGACAATACAGCATTCTGAGAGCCATGAAATTAAAGAGACAAAGGGAGTGACTCTCAAAGGAGGCATAAGATATCCTCGATAGTGAGCTGCCTTTCCATCCCCCATCTGGCTTTTCACTCAGCATGGCAGTTATAAATCTGCAAAGGCTCCTGTCGTCTTTATTGGACCTGAGGGCGAGGCCTGTCATCCTATCACTGCCATTATACCTCCACGTCAAGCTCAACACATATACACACTTACCTTTACGCCCCACCCAGCCCCATAGGATGCTAATGTTGCGCTACAACACTGAGAGCCTTCTTTCTTTACCAAGCTATTTCATGAAAGCGGAGTATGCAATCAGAGGTCGAAAAGTGCGTTTCACTCTCCCACCCAAACCTCCCCAATCTGAATGTGACTCAGAGTGCTAGCAGGGCACCGTGAATTTGGGAGGACTAAGCTTACTGGATGAGCCAAGTCTGGATAATGGAGATAAATAAGATGCATCGCTGTCTCTTGCATAATGCTGCAATTCTCATTACAGTCAAAATATGTATACTGTATACATGCAGTACTGAAGAGAGGAGTATTAAAGGGAGAAAAAAGAAATGTAGAGGGCAAACCTTCCCCTGAGTTCTTCCTTCCCCTTAATATCCAATTTAGAGACAATTTAGCACAGAAGTGAGGGGGGCTGGTAGACCAGTGAAAGTGGCAAGCTGTGGAAATTAAAGTGAAGCCTCGGCTACAGCATTGCCAGAGGGGACAGACATGCCGTCAAATGAACTTGAACGCAGCGTTTCTCCCGTAATCCTCCTACAACTGCACAGCCTCTTGACAGGAGTTAATTTGATAAATGTCAGTATCTTGTCATTAGAGGAGAGACGAAGTGCCATAAATTGCACACAGCTGGATTCTATGTATCTATATCTGCAGTTCAGCCACAAAAAAATCGGGATGTTTGGCTCCTTTGAGATACTCGGGAAACACTCCAATGGAGGAGCACAACGACTCTCACGAGATTTAGTCAAATTTAAAAGGACTACTTTAAAACGATATGACTGCCTTGGATCCCATGTAAAAACCAAAGTATATACAATATTTGGCAGAACAAATTTGTCCCTGTGGAGACAATGTGTCCCTGGAAAATTGCTTTATGGTATGAATTTATTTTGGTATTTCAAGTGCTCCTTTGAGAGGGCCAGTGAGATCACACACTCCCAGTATAAAGGACCTGACTTTCCTCTTCTTTTTTTTTTACAATTTCTTTATTATTTCACCAAATGAACCAGCATTCACAGCCGTCTGATGCATATCTACTGGTGAGTTTCTTGTTTCCCCACTTCCTGGGAGTATTAACATATTCTGGCTGAGAAATCGTAACAAACCAATTTGCTTCCTGGAGGTCATCTTTTTGCCTCGCCATCGATAATCTCTGTGGAAACAAAACAGCAGCAGCAGCAGCAGCAGCAGCAGCCAGTTACAGTTATAAAGAGACACAGCTCCTTTAAAAAACTAACAGCACTGCCTGCAGTGATGTAATCATCTCTTTGTTTCAGAATAGAGGGATAAAAGACAAAATTGTTATGCAAAAAATGTTTACAGAAGAATAGCAGGATGGATGAAGGGATAATAGAGATGAGTGGAGGAACAAGGATATCTGTATATACAGTACTGTATGTCTGCATGAAGTGGTGCCTTGTGTACTGAGTGGCTTTGCAATGCTACGGTTTGTGCTGCGTGGTTTGTGTATTTTCCTAAACTACGCATGGAAACAGATACAAATGTTTTTTCCAAATCTCTGCCACAGAGACAAAATGCCAGATTCGACAGCCAGATTGCTATCATTCATCAGTTATTCCGCTGCCTCCGTGGAGGTATGGTTTCCCTTCTGTTTGCTTCTTTATTTGTCCGTGGGATTACACACGATGAGCCACTGGAAATTTATGAAACTTGGCCAAGAGATGAAGGGTGATTAAAGGAAGAACCTGCAAAATTTCCTGTCACTTTTTGCAAAAAAGTCCTGCAGAAATGCCCCACCTCAGGCTGCACCATACACAGCTTATACAAAACAACAACTAACCATTTTATAAATTATCTTTACCTGAAAGCTGAACAGTCCCTAAGGCAGCAGAGCAGTTCCAAACATTTCACTGAAAAGCTGTCTATCGTTACTGCGGCAAAGAAACTCTGCCTCTGATTTGTCTCTTCAGAAGACATTACTCTTGAAGTTATGGAATATTTGTTTCTTGGGCAAACTGTGGCGCTGCTGGAGTAGACAGTTCAGGACTAACTGGGAGACCACTTGCAGACAGTGATTTACACAAAAAAACCGAAACAGACTTTAAACTCCTGGAACAATGACACCACACACTTCAACAATAATGGGAATCCCAGATCCAAAGAGTCAGAATTAAATAAGACGTGTTACTTTTGAAGGGAACCACCGCAGTTTTAAGGTACACTACATGTAAGGCTTTACTTGCTTTACTTTAAATCAGGAAAATTTTATGTATTTTGTCAAGTATACCACCTATGATATTATAACATGTAGATAATATTGGAGGACATTTCGATTATGATATATTTGAACATGAATTTTTTTGAATGCTCACTCTGAGACATTTTCTTCTCCTTATATCTTTAATGTGGTCATCTCATGCACACAGCTCCGGCTGTGAGCACAGGAGCCCCGCCCACCGGCTGTTCAAACCTTCTGTTTGCAGCATCTGCTGAGTTTGACGCCAGAAAGTGGTGTGCACATTTATCTGCTGACAGGAGTAAGTTTCTTGATTTCGTGACATCATAGCTGGTATATTATGGTGCAGCACAAAACAGGTACAGGCGTGATGTATAAGCTGGAATCAGCAACAAAACTATGACAGAAATTTTTATTTATTTATTTATTAGATTTCTTCTGAAAGTAACAAGAAATGCTCTATTTACTATTCTACATCAACCCATATCCTGCCTCTTCAGGTTCAGAGGGTGGAGCTGGACACACAAAGAGACAGACACCCATTCACACTCACATTCACACCTGGGGTCAATTTAGAACCATCAATTAACCTCTCAGGTGTGTTTTTGGACTGCGGAGGATGCCAGAACACGGCTACTGTACCTGGAGACAATTTTCAGGATTTTATATGAGCGTTTTCAGTCATTTTGAAATGAAATCTTTGTTTCACAAGCTTCATGCTTAGCGTTTAGAAGAATTTACTGTCAGGGGATGCTGCATCACTGCCACAAGTCAGACAAACAGGGAAACAAGCGATACAATAGAAAATTATGTGATAAAAAGACAGACAAATGAAAAGAGACAGACAAGTTGACAGGCAGGCGGGTTGAAGATATATAGTCTACACAAAGAAGTTCCTAAACACAAAAATAAACATAATTACAACAAGAGATCAACACAAATATAACGGCATAACCAATCATGAAGCCAGCCACAAAGTCTGTCACATCTCATTTGTTTTGTCATCTTCCCCTCTGTGCTGTGGGTTTTACAGTCTCCTCTGTACCCACCAGCTTTCTAATTCTCTTTCTCCTTCCTGCCTGCACTTCCTTTCATCACACACCACTTTAGAGTAGCGCGTGCTTCTGTCTCAGTGGATGTGCGCTTAGAACACACCACTCTTACCCTTAATTCTGCCAGACAAACCTTTGATTCCATAAGCGCTTGTCGTGTCTTTCCTGTCAACCGCTAAAGTCATTAGGAAAGAGACTCATTACTCCGACCCCCGAAGCGTTATGGGGAAATAAGTGTTCAAATTGCTGCAAAATCACACAGAGACTCTGATGAATAATACAGCATGCTAAATTACTTGCTCCACTCTGGAATATGAACGGCACTCATCAGAAAGTGGTTTCTACGGGCAAAGATGCTGCAGCTTTAGGTTAGTACGGTGGCAAGGGAAGACTGAGGTAATTATAAGATCAGGCTGATTTTCGTGTATTGCAATGTGTAATCACAATAAGCCAACATTTTTAATCTTCAGTCCAGTTTTCACACTATACACCATCTTTCCTCAGAATTTCTTGATTTGTGAGTCTGTCTGCTTTACTCTCATTTCCTTTCCAAGTTGGCCTTTGCAGGAGCCAGTCTGCGATCTCGCCACAGTGGTAAATCTTAAGGGCAGACCTTAGCTCTCCAACAATCTCTTTAATGCATCATGAGCACCGTGGTGATTGCGTGTGTTTCCATGTGGGCGGAGAGCAGCCTCATTAATTTGTCTACAGTGAAGCTGGTACTCTCCACAGCTATCTGAAAATCACTCTGTGGCCCACCATAAGTAATGAGCGGTTTAAATGCTCTGCAGTGTCTTATAGCAGTTAAACTTGGGGTTCTAGTATCATTAAACTGAGATATGAAAGGGTCATTGAAAAACTGATAGCTTGCGCTATGAAAATTTTTGGTACAAGATCTCAATAAAAACAGATTTCACATGAAGTAGTTGCAAAGGAAGCTAAAAATCTGTGGTGCAGAGGTTGAAAATGAGCCATAAACTGCCTTTTATAAGGAAGATGTATCTCAGCCCGTTACTGAAAGTATACAGTTACTTTGCAACAAGACCATGAGTAAACATACTAACAGCTCAGTGAGGCTACGCTGAGTTAAATGCTAATTTCAGGACATTACGCACAGCCACGTAACATTCACAAGGATAACAAGCTGTTAGTAATGTGTTAGATAATTTGTAGTAATGGCTTTTTGTGTAAGCCATTGCAGCTCAGTGTTAGAGCATGTTAAAGTTTGCTAATTAGCGCTGAGTATAAACTACTAATGGTAACAGAGACATCATTAATTTTGTTAATTAACTTATCCATAGAGTCATGCAGCCAGTGTAGTAATTCCAAGGACAATGTATCTATATGTATGTTGCCATCACACGTGTTTCTATTTGTCTGTTGCTGGAGGCTGGAGGCAAAGGTTAGAGATTAGGACGCTGTTTTTTTTTTTGTATCTGTGTTTTTATGTGCATTTGTCTCGAGAACAAAAGCTGAAAACCAATTACCAAACAATATTACTTCTTTAATCAATAAACCCACCAGCTAGAAAGCACACAGTGGACCCTTTCAGCTCCTGGAAACACAAACATTCCCTTAAAATACACTAAATAAATTTAATAATAAAACACAGACTGCAGTGCAATGGAAAGCTTTTAAATGCGAATATGTAACTATCAATTTGAAATCTTAAAATCATGGAGTAACATGTCAAGCAATACAGGAATTATGACACACCCTGTGCTGAACAGGTCTGGTGTTCAGGTGTGATCTGTTTGCTACTCCTCCGTAATTGACATTTTTTAAGTTGCAGTCTATGCACAGCGTTTTCTAAAGCTCATCACTCTATTGATTTCACCCTGAAGCCTAAAGCTTTACGTGAGTCTAAGAAATCCCCACAGTTAAAACTGCTTTATTGAAGGAATCTGAGAAAAGGTTTGTTTTATTTCAAACATTGTGAATGAATTTAAAGTCCAAAAACATAACACTCTAACTTTGTATTTGCATTTTTGAAATGATACACTATACTGCCACTGCAAAAAATGAACAAACAATAATGTATCAATGGCAGGCCACAAATTAAGATAGATAATGTGTCAGATGTTAGGCAGCTGTTCAGCAGACATCTCGTTATTTTTCAATGTAACAGCATAACAGTGTAATGGATGATCTTCAAAAAAGCAACAGATCAAAATTAAAATACTAAAAATGTGTTAGTATCCTAGCAGCAGTGTGCATTGGTTGTGAGCTTTATAATGGGATTATGGTATGCACTGTTTATGAGACAGGAAGCCGAAAGAGGCCAGCATAATGGAGCGTCGGTCTAGCAGCAGGGCAGATACCAGAAAAGCTTCAGCTGGAGGGTAAGAGACATTTTCTACATGTAAAGCAATGTAATCACATAAATTAGTTATTGGTTCAGTTCTGAGGGGAGAGCTACACATAACCCCCAAGTGGCAACTTCTGAAAATGGCAGAATATGAAGCCAAATAAATCGTTCTCTAATAGCTACCTGAGCCATTTTCTTCTTCATAGCAACAGTACTGGGATTCATTTTTATAAAACTCAACTGTTTAAACTTTGTGGCCGAGCAGTTCCTGTAGGTGTGCTGTGTACTGTAGGTAGCCTAGTACTTTTGTCTATATAGCACATCAATGAATGCCACTTTAGGAAAGTAGGGCGGTGATTAAAATGTTCTTCCAGCCATTCTACTTCAATCGGCACACATTTCACAGCGTAAGTCAACAGTGAATCAGTGACTGTTGCATCATTACATCTCTCTGTCACATCATGTACATTACAATTCCCAGAGCTCTGTAACTGAGGTAGTGTTATCCTCCTGCTGCTGTTGCTGCTGAGATTGTCTCCAAGAAACAAAATCAGCTGCTCACAACCTGCAGCAGGTAAGTGTGTCGAATAACCGCACTTCTACCACTCAGCAGTTAGCATCATGTAGCCAACAGAACTTCTTTAGAGGCAACTGTTTAAATATTTAAACATGGCATGCGACCATACATATTTTGAACAACAAAATCTCTAGGCTGATATATTTCCCATCTAAGGAGACAGTTGGTGAGACCCCTCCGCCCCCGCATCACACTGTAGCATTAGGAAAATCTTTAATTAAAAATATATGTTTGATATATTCAACCTAAAAACAAACAACAAAGGTTAGTACTCAAGTTTACCTCAACCCTGGTCCCTGCCCCTCAGCTCCTGACTCAAACAATAGGGCCCGTAGAGGGGCTTATCATCTGCAAACAGCAGAATGAGCACAAAAGGCTACAGTCTTCCTAATCTCTGGTCAAACACAAGCTGCAGCAACATCACTGCTTGGGGCAATAAACTGCTGCTTTATGCCAGAGCTGTTCAGGGGACATGCATTAGGACTTTTTAAACAGACCACAGAGATTTGTCAAAGCTTGTCTCCAGGGGAACTGTTGCCTGGGTTACCACATCTAACAGGAAGGGAATTTCATTGCTAATTATGTAATCTGTCAGGATGCACAAGAGGCATTTATCCATGCTATTTACAAATTGTAACTACAGTTAAATAATGATTTAAATCATTTCTCACTTAACCTGGTTGCAACTTAATTTCTGTGGCCTGTATCAGTTCCGCTCTAATCTTCTCCTCCACCCCTTTTTACTATCCTTCCCCCCTCTTTCCTTTGGCTCTATGCCCGTCTGACTGTCTGCCAGGTTCAAGCGTCCCAGCATTAATTACCTGAATCCAGCACTCACACATTCCCATGATCACTCTAAAATACACACACACGCACGCACGCGTGCACACACACACACGCACACACACACTACCCTTTCAAACACACACCCATTTCATACTAAAGCATAAACACACTTTCTAAAACCCACAGTAGACTCAGTCTAAGATTTTCTTTTTTCATGTGAACATACAGTAACAGTGCTCATTTTCACAAAATGAGGACAGTGAATAATAAGGGAGAGAAAAGAAAGTGCCTACACCGAAAGTCATTTCAATTATCTCCGTTCCTCTGGCTGACTGCCGGTTGCGGTCTCTTGATGGTTGGGGGCTCAGTTCATCACTGTGTCCTAAGGGACTCGATGATGAGTAACCAGTTCCCCTGCATCCATCTCAGGGCTGGATCTCATCAATAACCTAAAGATCCACTGATTCTCCTCTATCAGCCAAAACAATGATTGTCTTCTGAAGCTTAAAGCTATCCGATGATACCAGGCAGCATTAAGCACTTCTCATCAGATCTACGAAGGATGAAATATTTTTAATAAATTACACCAGATACATTTGATACTAAAACTGACAACAGCAAGCCAATAATTCCAAATGTATTGCATTTTTATATAGTATCTTTATGACTGCAAACCTCCTGACTCTAACTCCCAAATTATTAATGTATTTACCGCAAATGTTCAGCCGAGATGCTGTACCGCTGGCAACTGGAACGAGAGTGGATTTGGAAAGTCTGGGTAGGTCTGTGTAAGAGTTTGTGCTTTATTTTTGCTTTCCTCTTGAGGTGAATTTAGGCACAATGTCTTCCCTGGTTCTCCCACAAGGACATAATATACCAACAGTACTCATAAACTCATCCATAAACACAAGCAAATATAGGAAACATCTTCAAAATAGGGAAACCAGAGTAACATTTGGGCAAACATATGCACCCAAGTTTGCTTCTTGCAATATTTAATATTTTAAAAACACAAGGTCAACCATGTGCACATAATATAACTGCATGCAGTGAATAAAATTAATTATTGTAATTAATGATTAATGTCCAGATATTTTTTAAACAACTGTTTTGTCTATAGAATGTCAGAAAAAAGAAAAAAAATGTCTAACGTGATGTCATGAATGTAACATCTACTTTTGGCTGCTCCCTTATTTATTAGCTCTGGACATTTGGCAGATTTTTTACACCCGATGCCCTTCCTGACGCAGCTCCAAAGGGATTTGTGTCTCCTCCCAGGATCAAACTGGGCTTATTAGGTGAATGCGTAAACTGCTTCATTAGGTCTTCAATTGTCTTTTGTATGATACAATATAATATAGCATAAACACCTTAAATTCAAGGGACTGAAAACAGATGTTTTTCCACGTTTTTTTGCATACTGACGGTTTAACTATTAATCACTTAACCAAATAGTCACTAATTATTCCTCTGTTAATCAACTCATCAAATAATCAACTAAATAGAAGTTAAGTGCATGTAGCGCGATAGTTTTACACAACAGAATACAGTGTTACTGCACAGTAGGTGTTTTCATAACTAGTGGAATAACAGAAAATACAGATTTCTTGAAGAGCTGAGCTTGACTTATCAATCTCTCAGCTCGGTTATATGTTTCCCTATTTGATTAGTAACAACATGAAAAGATTTGTTTTAAAATAGAGATGGATTACATCTTTTTTTTAAAACCACAGTTGCAGTTAAATACACATGGACATAAATTTGATTTAGATGTGAAGAGTGTCTTCCTGACTTACATGCATTTAAAAATTTGACATTGGAGAAGGAAGTTTTATTTGATTTATGTATTGTGCTGTGCGAACCATCAGAGGTTAGCAGTAGTTACAGAACAAGTCCAAAACAAACTGTCTCCACAGAAATGATCACAAGTATTAGGCTTGTGACAATTTGGAAACACAACTCAACCAAAAAATGTAAAAGAAAATAAAAGAAAAAAGAAACACGGGTGACAAATAGTATGAGAAAAAAACAGCGAGAAGAGATGAGAGGAGCCTCTCATAAGCATCATCTACTTTATGAGACAGTGAGGAAGCCAGTAAGAATTAGATACTTTATTCTCTGGCGCCTCAAGGGAGGAATGATATATTCATTTTGGGTTAAAAGAATGTGTTAGGAAAGGAAAACTCAGATGGGCCTGGAGTGCATGCAAGACACGGATCTGAGGCGTTAATGCCTTTTCTGTGTTTCTCTGCTAGATGGAAATTAAGAGCTTCTACTAAGCTAGATCAAGGCTACAAGCTGTCAGTGAAACATGACTACAAGGGCAGCTGACTGTCACTCAAAACTGTCTAAGTCTACGTCTTCACCTGACCCACTGATTCTTCACCAGCTACATTCTCTTTCCTCCCCTCATTTACTTTTTTAGTCACATCCCTTTATTTCTCAGACTTCTTTCCCTCAAGTCTTGAACTTTCTACTAATAATTTCACCGCTTTCCTCCCCTTTCATCTCCCTCTTCTGGGGTGACGGCTGATATTGAGGTGCCAGTTACACGGCCTGCTGGGGTAACATTAGCCTGCTTATGTAACAAGACACTACAAGCAGGGAAGTGCACAGCACTGCAGATTGTAGTGCCTCATATGTATGCATGAGTGTACGCCCACGGGTGTCATTTAACTTCAGGACATTATGAGAGAGCAGAGAAGCATATAAGCACTTTTGAAGCATCAGTTCCAGGCAACAGAGATAATATTGGTTGTGTTTGACTGTTAACTCAAATAAATAGAGACCTTGTTAAAAAAACAAAACCTGCATCAAAAATGTGACTAAATGTATTATTTAACATAACTGTAACTTTTATATAGTATAACAAGATCTGGAAAGGTAGTAATTAAAGAGACAGTGGTTGGATATCATGGATAACAGAGAAGCACAGACTGTATTTAAAAGATGGACATAGCATGTCACCCACTGTTTTGTGAAGACCTGCTTTGAAGCCTTGAAATTAGCATTTCATACTTCATGCTGATTATTTGGAGCCAGAAGTGACTGTATTTGGATGAAAGGGCGAATTATCTTGCTGTATGGATGCATTGCACGGAAACAAATAAGTGCTAATTAGTGTTGAGTAATACTAAAATAAAATTCTAGAATCTCACTATGGGTCATGTGACCATTCCAGGAATTGCATCTTTGTGCACTCTCACTTTTCAGCCCCAGGGGCTGCAGCTTAGGGAAAACTACTTCTGACCACATACATCTTATTGAAGCTGCAGTTTTGTAAATGGTAACAATAGGACTTGACATGCCTGCCAATGCAACCTAGGACCCAGTGAGAGCAGCAGACTATGTTAAGTCAGTATGGCTGCCTGACTTAACTGCTACTTCTTTGTGCTAGGCAGACCAGTAAGTCTGGGATTACACAATGAGACAGACTAAATCCACACAAAAACTGTGGCAAGTTCTCCTAAATACTTGGAACATCCTGTCAATTTATTTAAAACTGTATGCAAGTGTACCTAGTAGGTATAGTTTTAAAGATAAAGGGTAGACACACCAAACAGATTTGATAAAGAATTTGTATGTTTACTGTGCTTTACTTTGAAAGAATTCTTACAGTACTTTAACTTTAGGGCACTGGGAGATGATGACATAGTGAAAGCGCAGCAGGTTCTTGTACTCATTCAGACAAAGGCAAATTTCCCCATGGAGGGTAGGTGTCCTCAAATTCTGTGGAAACGACCTCTTTGTGTGTGTGTGTGTGTGTGTGTGTGTGTGTGTGTGCGTGCGTGTGTGTGTGTACAAAGTGACTGGGAGGGCAAAGCAGGTGGGGGGTTGGGCTGCTATGGGTTGAAATGGTGCACAGCAGCACTGCACTGTTTCTCGACCACCAGACAGATGTGGAAAGAGCTGCAGTTCCTCATGCTTATTACATACCAAGGGCAAAGAAAGGAACACACACACACACACACAGGGCAAGCGTGACCTCATATAGAGCAGAATACACCACAAGGACACATGAATGCCATCTATCAACACTGAGGCATATTTGCATGCAACTGTAGTCTGTAC
>VUQK01031742.1:0-10666 GCA_015106715.1 Bujurquina vittata
CATTCACACTCACATTCATGCTCTCATTCACACCTATGGGCAATTTAGATTAGCCAATTAACCTAACCCCAGTAAGTGCATGTCTTTGGACTGTGGGAGGAAAATAATTATCTAATATTAGCCCAATGTTGCAGTAACCAATTGATACTTGTCTTTTCACAAAGAAACTTTGAGCATGAACATGGCGCCATGTGCTGCTAACAACCTGGTATAATATTCTTAGAAATATGTAAATATGTCTGTATAGTATTGCTTATGTTGTGTATCACTTTAGTTTTTATAAAACATGAAAACAATTATAAAGGGTCTTGATGTGTTAAACAAAAGTCTTGTGGAAGTTGTTGATGAAAATTATATTTGTTTTGATATATATATTTTATGAATGTATTTCAGCATAGGATTGTAGCATTAAATTAAATAAAACACTGCGTCAAAGGAAACAAAAGAGTGACGACAGATGTGTATATGTCAACAAACAAAACTTTCTCTAAAAGCTCTATGAACGCCTTTCTGTCTGTTGCAGTATAGATCGTTGAGTTTACGAGATACACTTAAAGGCACCATGACTTGAACCGCACATTATGATGTAGATGCGCAAATTATTTTCAATCGCAGATAGCGATGAAAATTCCCACACGGATGCAAAACAAGGTCGGACTGCAGTTCCTTCGGCCCTCTAAAACAGGCACGCGGACAATCTGTTCCACTCAAAACAATTCCTACATTTTACACGCAGTATTTGTTAAATTTTAAGTAATGGTCGAAGTGCCTTTATTATCGCTTACACGTTGTTCATATTCTTCTTCCCCAGCCAGTGTTACGGGCTGGTGGATCGACCACATTATTGTGTTACTAAATCAATACAGCCATAGCAATTCATGTAAAAATGCTCAACAGATTATTACTTTATCTTAATTCTAAGCAATTAAGACCACACACATGCTCAACATTTGGAATTTAGGCCATATTTAGAATTAGGCCACATTTATGAACAGAAGTGCTTTTTGATTTTAAGACATACTCTAATAATCATATGTTTATCTTGAACAAATATAAATTAAGAAAAGTTTCTTATCACTACTAATATTCATTTCTTTAAACTGTATGGCTGAACCTATTTTCATTAGAAAAATAGATCCTGTGCAAGTTATAACAATCATGCTTATATGAATTGTTGAACAAAGATTTTTATAAAGAGGAAAACTTTGTATGACCTCTCAGAAGTTGTTTTGTATTGAATGTACTTTCCTGAATTAATAATAAGCAGTAGTGTGAAGACATCTGACTAGAGTCTTAATGTCACCCTCCCACCCGTCTGACTTCCCCACTTTGTGTACTTTTTTGATGGTAGAGACGTGAAAGGTTATACAAATGTATGCTTTTATTTAGCTGTTCTAAAGAGGATATGACTTATTTTCCAGGAAGAGATGGAGACTGGCTACCCGCTTGCAGCTGCAAGCTGGCGAGTTGGTGCGACGCTGTCGAACTGCGAATGTGTGGTTTTACTTCCTCTTTGTCTGCAGGACTCCTTTCCTGTGTAAAAGGTCACACGCCTCATGTAATCGTGAATAAAAGGGCTCCGCGAGACCTTCGGAAAATGAGCACTTGCAGACTGCGGTGCTGAATGTAACTGCTCCTCTTGCAAAGACAATAAATTCTTACTTCAAGAGCTGATTGAGTGTGCCTGATCATTTGATAGTTAGTGTTTGCCTGGGTTGCACCGCACTGGTAGCCATGCAGGGTGCCTAATTCCCTGGACAAGAAGGCCATTGAGTTTCACCATTTTTTCTGCCATCCATATTTCTGCCCATTCTGGCGGCTGAATCCTGGGTTTGAGTCTGCACCAAACCGTGTCCCTACCCTCCTGCCCTCTGCCTGCACTTTCCTATTCAATAAATGTTCTGAAAAGGCTTCATCATCTTCCTCTCTTCTAAAATCACAGAGGTTCTCTGAACAGATCTTGATCAATAATGAGCCTACACAGCTACTTATTGCATCCCACCACTGATTTTCAGCCACCTTACCGAGCCATCCTAGCTAAAGAGTTTAAAAGAAAACAGTGAAAAACAGCACTGTGTGACATCGGGTAGTTTACAGAGAGAGTCATGCATTACATGCAGTTTATCTGGTGGCAGAGTGGACTGGAGCCAGAGGCTTCAATTATGGCACCTCTTACGTTCTCATCTTGTGAAAAGGTATTGCTTTTTGATGGAGAAGGTGGAGGAGTCCTAATGGATAGTTGTCTTCTTGTCATTGAATTTACCCAGAGCTGACCCCTGTGGCCTAGACCGGCACACCCACAGATCTGCTCGGGGACTGTGTTTACAGATGGCTGCTGTCTATCACAGCGAGCGGTGTAGCGGGTTGATTTCATATTGGAATTGCAACCTTGAGGCCCCGGTCTATGAGTCACTGTGGCAACAGTGAAACAATTTGATTACACTCTGCGCATGGAGAAGATCACATATACCTTTGTTCTCCATTATACGGGCTGTGGTTGAGTCTTTTTTTTAACAATTTATACTCTCGATCTAGTGAAACAGGAAGATGATTTTTGGTACAAGAAAAAGGATTTAGTGGCTTTGCATCACATTTGACAAGGAAGAGTAGCACTTGAAGATGATTGCTTGCATGTACATATATAAATAAATGCTACAGTCTATACAGATGCAAAATGTAAACAGATAACAGACTTCAGCTGATAAATTCAACTTAAACTGTTTCTATTATCATGATTTTGTTGTTGCAAGACATGATGTTTGGCTTCTTTTTCACTGTCTTAACATTTATACTGGTATGAGAAGTGCTTTGTACAGCTCTCCCAGCAGACGCTCTAAACTGTGGCTGTATGAGTGTTTTTAAGGTTTAAAGGCTACATCCTGACAGATGAGATAGTCATACCCAGTATAATATGAGAATCAAGCTTCTGTTCATCCAAATTGTTCTCCTGCTCTGAACACAATAGACTAAATGTAACATAGCTCCTCATCCTTTCAGAGTTAAAGCTATTCACTTGCCACCTCCTGCAGTTTTCTTCTGCCCAGCCTGCACTAATAATGACACCCGTAAATTATCCACCTTTCTCAACCCTTCTCTTTGTGATGAACTCGTGACATCCACAAGTTGCATTCCAATGGGAAATAAAGGTACCACTCCTGCATGATGAACTCTCCCAGTAAAAGCAACACTTCCCAAAGAGGATCATCAAAACTTTCATCAGTGATATCGCAGTGAAACCTCCACCCTTTGAGTACTGGCCATAAATTTCTGTGTTCTCCTATCCCGTTTCCCAGGAGAAGGAGTGCAAGCTGCAGAAACAATGTATCAAGTGTCTTTACAGTCTGAAATATCTCTCCTTTTAAAGAACCTGGAACAAAGTAGCACAAAATATGCAAAATAGTGTAATTTTACTTCTTTGAATGTCAGCTTTAGCTCTCCATTACTCTCTCCAGTTCTTGTTTTTCATTCCCCTTCCTTCCTGTTTCTTCTGGTCCCTGTTTTCTCTGTTGTTTTTGTGCGTATGGCATTGGCACTCTAATCATCTACTGAGCTGCAATTAGCCTGCGCACCTGATGCCCATCCACCAATCAAGCTCTGCAGCACATCCACTCGGTCTTCTCATCTGCTCCTCATCAGTTTGTTGTGCCACGGCCAAGTCTGTTCATGTCTTTGCAGAGTTTTGCAGACCTCTGTTGCTATTTTGTTCTCCTTTGTGTTGTGTTCCTGGAACGTGTTCATATACTTTCCAGTCCAGCTCTGCACCACTCAACCAGCTCTGCTCTCAGCCAGCCTGCCACTGCCAGCCACAACCTTCAGTCAACATCAGCTTAATTAGCATCCAACTGCAAAACTGTAATAAACTCTTCTCACCTCCAGATAGATCTGAGTCAGAATCCTGTTTCTGGGTGCCCTTGCCTGTTTGGATTTTTATGAGCTCAGAATTGAGCCAATTTGATGATTGTTTGTTTTGCTGGAGATTGAGGAAATACACAACACTGTGGGGCCACAAGCAGCACAGTCTTATTGCTAGATAACTTATTTTAGTTCTAAAGTAGTAAAATACTTGCTGGGGAATAAAGAGATGTTGTAGCTCCCCCTATTGGTCAATCTGGGAAACACGAGGAAGAAGAACTCTATGTAGAGTATGAGGCGGTGGAACACAGTCTTGCCCTTAAAAAAACCATTTTGTTTGAGATATGTGAGGATTTTAATTAACATTCCTTCCTATAATCACAGTTGATTGGCACTTTTCTGGATTTCTTGAAGTTATTTTCTTCTTTTTGGCTTACATGTGTTAAGAGTCACCGCAGCGTGGCGAGACTGCCTCAGTGAATCGCACAGATGTTTCAGAAGGTGGATAGCAACATTTCTGATTTTCCATAAAGCCTTCTGTAGCCGTCTCTGCTGCGCAAAAAAAACACTGGAGTTAAAGCATCCTCAAATCCACACTGAGAGAAATTGGGCAAAAGGTGTGTAAAATAAGTGGACAAACATAAGAACACATTTCTTACCCAATTTTCTTCTGCTGGTGCTCAAATCTAAAGAACCACATGATAAAAGGTTTTGGAATTAGACACCAAAGGTTAACACTACAGCAGATGTCCTGCTGTCATTAAAATATAATATTTCAGTGATGGAGCATTAAAACAAATCAATACTACGCACTTATTACCGTGCACTGTTGTTGATTCAGAAGGAGTGAATAAATGTTGACTACCCAGTGAGAAGCAGTGCTTCAATATGAGGGTTGGACTTGAATTAAAAAAGAAATATCTGCTTCCAGCAGGAAGTGTAAAAAGAAATGTTGCGGAATGCCTTCTTTCCTTTCTAAATGTGTGGTCTAGTGCATTTGATGCAAAAGAAGATAAAAAGGAAGCACTGTCTGTTTCTTAGGATTTAAACAAACACAAAAAAGTGAATTTGAAGGCCTGAAGACATATCTCAGCAACTGCTTCTTGTATTGTCATCAAACTTTGGGTAAGGATTTATCATTCTTCACTGAGGTTTTCAGCACAAAATTGTCTCAGTCACTCAAACATTATTAAGAAAATAGCACAATTTACTGTCAGTGAATGGCCACCTTATTGCTGGTTATAGCCATATGTCAGCTTCATATGGTTTGTATCTAAGCTCTTTCTTTCAGGCTTGTGGTTGATATATATAAAAGAAAAAAGACAGAACTGATGTGTAGCTCTTAGTTTTCTTTAATAATCGTTATGGTAATGGATGTTGAACCTCAGTGATGTCCCTTCAGAGCCTGCAGCCACTTTGCTGTGTGCAAATTTGGACCCTGAACACACAACACTGACTCTGAACATCTGCACTAGTCTTTCCACATCCTCTCTCCACCACTAGAGGATATTCTTAGTCATGTTACCTGAAGCAGAATCTGTGAAACATGCACAGCCCACACTTTCACACAAAGCTTATCATCATGCCCAACATATAAAATGGAACAAGAGAAGATTTTATATTGGTGTCAAGAAACAGAAATAACCCACACTTCTTGGGAAGTATATGAACATTACATTTATTTTAGACCAGACACGTGCATCAGAAGAGAAAAGCTCTGTTATATCCAGGTGACTCTTGATATTAATGTATTATCATTATTATTCAAAAACGTATTGAAGTGAACTTTATTTTGAATCACACCTATCTGCAAACACATTTTTTTAAAAAGCAAAGCCGCTATATACCGACTGAAAGACATGAATGGCTGAAATGATTCCCAATTTAATTTCTATGAATGCAGAGTCATATCACAGAAGCTATGCAACCCCTAAATAATGTATTTCAATAGCCATACGAGTCATTTTAGATAAATCCCAACTGTGGGTCACAGACATGCAGATCAAGATTTGTTTAAAATATATTTTGGTGTACTCGTGTGAATAGATTTTTCTAAAAAAAAAAATCAGCTTAAGTTCTAGTGTGAGAACTGCAATTTATGCCTAACTCCCACACACCACACATTTACCTACATGATGCATTATATATTTCTAGAAAACTGTTTGCAATCATAAACCTATAAAAGAAAGCAGGGCTGTTAAATTCCAATCATAAAGACTTAAATACAGTTTCAAACTGCTCTTCTTATGGCAGGAAAACATTTTTAATAACAATACTGGAATTAAGTTGTTGCTAAAATGCCCAAATTCCCGGACCTCAGTGTCCTGGATGACACATACAAACATGCCTGGTAACCTGAGCAACCCATTATGTTGTTTTCCAGATGGCTGTTTTGAAGATAACCGGACTTAAAGATGTGACCCGAGTGAAAATTTACCTTGTTTGCTGCTCAGCCGTTTTACTGACGTCGCTTTTATAATTCTTCTTGGGAAAGATGCTATTTAGGATTGTTTGTGTCATAATGACGAAGCAAAACATTATGACATAATGCCATTGTTTCTGGGAGGACAGTGTTGTGGACTGAGTAGGGCCATTTGCAAATTTTCTACTGACTTCACAGCCCGCAGTTAAAATAATACATCTATATAGAGATGACCCTGAAAGGTTTAAAACTAGACAAAATCAAAACAGACAAAAAATGTTGTTGTTGTGTTTTTTTTTTTCCAAGTCCCACTTGCTTTCTGAAAAAGTGACTTTGGTCTCCGAGCATATTTGGCACAGTTGACAAATGGCACAGCGGGGCGCCAGAGGAAATACGTGCCAAGAAATTCAGAAAGCATAATTTATTTAGAGAGTTTACTCGTTGATTAATACAGATCAAAACAATGAGCTGTAGAGAATTTATTTCCCTCCTCTGAATTATCATGAGATGTGATTGGGGGAACAGTAAAATAATTACACTATATGCTCCAGATGTAGTTTGGATTCACACACTTTTTGCCACAGGAGGGACTGAACACAGAAAACTGATGACAAGAAGTCACACAATGGGTAATTACTGGCTATCAGTACTGAGCAATTAAATAATACTGCGAGGAGCAAGCTCTGCGCTATGGCAATGGCTTTAGAAGTATAAGTGATAGCCTAGTCTCTGGTCTCTGGAGACAGAAACTCTTAGTGCATTTTGTTGACAAAGATTTAATGTAAAGATTTAATGAAAAAATAAAAAAACTTCTGATGTCCCGAATGTTCCTTCATGTTCCTTGTCTTGAAATGGCCTCTGCAAAGAGCAGGGATGCTTTGAGAGCATATTGTTGAAAGTTAAATGATGCACATTTGTGGTGAGGAACAGTCAGCTCGGCTGCAGACGTCTTATTCTGTACCTTTAACTGTAAAACAAAAATCAAGAGGTGCACGCAAAGAAGCAAATGAACTCTGTGTCAGGCATCAACACTTCTCTAAATCGGGGCGTTCATTTTATTTTTTAAGAGGGGAACCATGGTGACAGCCTGAAATCATCGATATTCCCTCACGTGTTGCTGTGCACATGGTGCATGACGGCATATGCGTTTGTTTACACTGCAGCGGCATATTTATTTGCCAGACTGGGCCAGCTCGCAAGCACATTGCAGCATTAAGTATTATAAGGATGGATATCTCATTAAAATAGATCACGCAAGTGCAAACTGATAATTGAGCTGCTTATAAAAAGGAAACCAGTTTTCATCTGAGAGACAATAGTCACTCTTATCCTTGCCTATATTAAAAAAAAAGAAGAGAGAGAGAGAGAAAAAATGAAAAGGCCCAGCTGGAAGAAGCACGTATTACAGATGAAACCCATTATCTGTTTAATTAGCTGTCCTTGTACTGACAAAAAAAATGTGCTGCTTTCCATGTCTGAGGTTTTGTAGATTACCATCAAATAAATCAATTAAATGATTTCTTTTAAAGAAGAGCAGTTTTTCATCTTTTTTGATGTAAATCATTGGGTTGACTTGAAACCATTTACAGATGGCGACCAGTGTCAGATTGAGGCAGAGCCCCAGCCGAGCAGCGCGTGCGTGTGTGTGGTACGCGATTTGTGGCACACATACCGCCACAGTTTGCAGGGAAATGGAGAGAAATTAGACCCAACAGAGATGGCCATAGCGGAGAGTGACACGGAGAGAAAAGAGGGGAGTTTATAGGTTATATTGAGAGAAAGAGACAGAGTGAGTCTTTAGTGCGCTTCTGCTATATGAAAACCCACGTCTATTAGAAAGTTTTTGGAACAATACACTGAGCTGAGGCTGCTACTCCCCTGAGAGTGGCAGACTCATAAAAATGTCACACTAAAACTGAACAAAACAGGCTGTTTCCCCTGAAAGGCTTGTGTTTCAAAGACAGTTGCAAGATGTGAAACAGGAGGAGGCAGCACCGGTGGATGACACTGAGAGAAAATAATGGGGTGCACATGCAGGCAGCAGACTCATCTCTCTAAATACTCCCTGTGTCAACCAGTTTGAATCACCAGCGGGTGACCATGTTTGACATCCCAGGAGAGCGTTTGTGGGTCACCACTCGGTGAGTTGCTTGATCGGGAGGGATTGTTTGTACTGAGAGAGAAAATAGACGAAGCGCGGCGGGAAAGATTCCCAGGTAGTTCAAGGTTAAAGTGGAACTTATGTACTGGCAGCATGCAGAGATGGGAAAACAGAAAGCGTAGGTGGCAGTAGTGCTGAGATAAAAATGCAAGCAGTTAAGGAATTTGAGTGTTGATTTTGCAGTCATTAACTAGTGAGGGAAATCCCTCTCAGTCACTTTGCACTTGAGTAAGCTCTTTACTTTCACAGGGAGATGGTACTGCCCAGTGAATCTTGACCAGGGGTCTATATTAAGGCTATAGACACAACGCCAACATTCCAGAATAACCACCTCGTAAACCCGCAGTATTTATCAGACCACCAGTCTGCATTTTCTCTGGCACATTTTGAAACTCATATTCGGTGGAGATGCTCGTGGGGGATAATGTTTGCTTTATTTTAGTGAGAAGTCTTTCCTCCCAGCTTGCTGTGACTCAGTGATTGTCTTAAGCGCACACTCGGCATGCCACACAGTCTGTTGTAAGCATCTGCATTATGTTCACAGGATGACTTTGACCTCAGCTCTCCATGCAAGACAAAACAATCTTAATGCAGGTTTACCGCAGCAGTGAGATTCTTTGTCGTTTCCTCACAGAGCTGCAGGATATGTAGATGTAATTCCTCCACGATGACCACGAACTCCCATCCTGAACATTTAGCTGAATAAATAATGGAGTCTTTTCTGCATGTGCCACCATCTCATCTATTATTGATTGCTCAGATGACCAGGTGGAGAAAAGTCTTTTATAAGTGATAGGTTTATATAATTCCAAATCTGTCATCATGCACTGTGCACAACTGTGGATGCCTGGATAGAAAAACACACAATGGAACACTAGGAGTGACAGATTGGCTTTCCCAAAGTCTGGACCTCAGCATTATTGAAGCTGTGTGGGATCATCTTGACAGAGAACAGAACAAAAGAACATCCAAAGAAGAGATTTGAATGCCCCTCAAGAAGCCCGGAGAACGATTCCTGAAGACTACTTGAAGAAATTACAAGAAAGCGTGGCTACGAGAGTTCAGGCTGTGCTGCCGAATAAAAGTGGTCACAGCAAATATTGAATTTTAAACTCATTAGACTTGTACAATCTCTGTTTTTGCCTTAGACACTGCATTTCCGTATGTGTTTACACCTTTCAATAAATCGCTGCACCTATTTCCTAACAAAATAAAAAGAAATCAATTTTAGCGCATGCCAGGCAGCTCTTGTACAGTGGATATTTTGAAAGACTTCTTTCTTTGACTGGAAACATCTATAAAGAGCGATCATGAGGCTGTCCTCAAGGAATAAGACTGAATGGAAATAAAATATTTACACTCACTTGCAGACAAAAGTTTTGGCAAATCTATTTTAGACCAAAACAACACTAATGCACTTTTGGTACTGGAAAAAGACAATTTTGCCCATACATTGCATGCTGATTGGTCGGTTGAGGATTTACAAGTAACAGCTTCTACCTATGATGTTTTTAAACCACTACAAAATAATTTAGGAGCTACTCTAATGTATGCATTTTTTAAAATTTACTGCTCAGTGTTAATATTAATCAAATATGTTAAAATATCATGTGTAGATTTTTTTTCTTACACAAACAGTAGTAGAAACATTCCCCGGGTCTTTCTCGGCTAATTGTCCTATTGCAGCCACCATAGATAGAAATATGCAAATTGGGAGGGGTAAAAAACTCAGTTGACTGTTGATCGAGCAGTGAAAGTTCTACACACTGTTACTTTAAATAAGTCTGTTAACAAACGGCTGACACCATAAACCTTATCAGGAAATTATTAACTGAGGTGATAATTTAAGGCTCATAGTCTACTACATCAGACTTTCTGTACTGACAGTAGTCACCTGCTGCCGGCCATTATAATCCAAGGCACTTCCACACTTGACTTCACTTTTCATACACGGAAGCTATGTCAATCTTTTATATACAGTCTATGGATGAGAGCAGTGTGACTGGGGAATGGTATTAAAAGTGCATAATGTTCAGCTGAATCATTAAACATAAGCATAAAAGATGCAATCTAAATGCTTTGTGAAGAGAATTACGGCTCAGCTCTGCAGTTCTCTTCACAAAGCATTTAGATTGCATCTTTTATGCTTATGTTTAATGATTCAGCTGAACATTATGCACTTTTAATACCATTCCCCAGTCACACTGCTCTCATCCATAGACTGTATATAA
>VUQK01031745.1:0-16023 GCA_015106715.1 Bujurquina vittata
GGTCGAGGAGGAGGAGTAGCAGCAATCTTCCATTCCAGCTTAATAATTAATCAAAGACCCAGACAGAGTTTTAATTCTTTTGAAAGCCTGACTCTTAGTCTTGTACACGCTAACTGGGACAAAAAAAAACAAAAAACACACGAACCACCCGGGCATGACAGATACAGTTGACCATAACAATTTATTACAGAGATTAGAGCATGCCGCAGGTATTAAAGGTACTGCACTGCAGCATTTTGAATAATATTTATCTAATAATTAGAAAGCATTGCATTAATTTTCATTGTTATGCATATGATATGCAGCTTTATCTATCCATGAAGCCAGATGACACACATCAATTAGTTAAACTGCAGGAATGCCTTAAAGACATAAAGGCCTGGATGACGTCTAATTTCCTGCTTCTAAATTCAGATCAAACTGAAGTTCTTGTGCTCGGCCCCACACATCTTAAAAACATGGTATCAATACACTGACCATTTCTTTTCATTCACCTCTTTATACTCTATTTATACCCCACTCTGTATTCAATCATTAGTTATTATTAATCTCTGGCTCTCTTCCACGGTTTGTCTTTTGTCCTCTCTCTCCCCTCTCAGCAGATGGCTGCCCCTCCCTGAGCCTGTTTCTGCTGGAGGTTTCTTCCTGTTAAAAGAGAGTTTTTCCTTCCCACTGTCACCAAGTGCTGTTCATAGGGGGTTGTCTGATTGTTGGGTTTTCTCTGTAATATTGTAGGGTCTTTACCTTACAATATAAAGTGCCTCAAGATGACTGCAGTTGTGATTTGGTGCTATATAAATAAAAATGAATTGAATTATTTACACTGTTGTTGACTCCTTTCACTGCTCTCACTTTGAGTGCACCTCATGACACAGATGGATAAAGTGAAATATTAATTGAGTTAACAAAAAAAAAGATTCTCAGCAAGTGTTAGACTAAACATAAGAAGACTGAGGAGATAGAAGCTGACAGTGAATGCATTATCGTCTCATGAACTTTTCATTCCTTTTTTCTCACTTGACAAATTCATCTTTAAGTTAAACTAGTAACTACCTAATTTTGGTATAGCTAGTGTGGAATATTATGATGCTGCTGATTCTTTGCTAATAGCTACTTCCATGCTGTGCTGGTTCAGCATGGAGCTCCGATGCTCATAGACAGTAGTAGTTCTGAGTGTAGCTCAGTGTCCTGGTCTCTCCCTGGCTCGTTAGGGAGCGACCGCAGGTGGTAGCAAAGATGGATATAGCTTTAGAGGCTGAAAAGTGGAGCAAAATTGGAAGTGGTTTCAACCTGAATTCTTTTAATGGCCACCAGGGGGGCGGTACCTGTGCTCGTATAGAATCCTGTGGGAGAACGACATGCTGCAGTGATCTCGGGAAACACTTTCCTGCTGAGTTTATGGGCTCAGCCACTCTGAGGGCTTCAGCATAGAATACAGGAAGTGGCATCACATGAGCTTCATCCAGCTTTGACAGCATCTGGGATGCTGATGCGTGGTGTAGTCAGCCCCCTAAGTCGACCTCTGATCCCTGACCCGACTGGTTTCTGATCCACACATTGGATCAGTGCACCTCTGTTGACGACCATGGCTCAAGTTATAATTACTTTTGTTAAAGCTGGTGGTGTGTTACGTAACTGTAACACCCCCTCCCACAACATATCCTGTATATATATATTATATATTAAATATCTGTTACATTCTAGTGTATATATTTTGGTACATTTGATATATATTCCATTACTTTTACATATTTTATTTGGACTATATTTTGTTCATCGTTTCTCTTCCATTTTACCCCAGTGTACTTTTGATTTTGATTATAGTCATTGTATTCCTTAAAATCATTCTATTTATATCTCCATCATGTGCTGTAGTGTAAAAGTAGTTGTCAGAGCATTTCACTGCTAGTTGTACCCTGTATGATCAAGCTTGTGATTTGGTGGTTTTGTGACGCTACAGCAGCTGTGTCACCTAGCTTCCTCTGCTGTCACCTTCAAGCATGACTAATGCTCATGACTGATGCACTCTCACATTAAAGCCTGACCATGAAACTATGCTACTGGTCTTAATTTGCTCGTAATTTGGCTCGTTTCCAATGTACTCAGTAAACCAGCCAACAGTGTGATACAGTCCCTGAGTCAGTGACACTGAACATGGTCCAGTGACCTCCACAGCAAATCTGCAGGAACCGCTCAGGCGAGTAGAACTGTACCAGAGTTACCACAACTATACATCACCACAATCTGACAGCTGGAGAAAGACGTCTTCGAGTATTTGCTGTTGGAAACATGAGTGTGTGTCTCTCATGTATAAACAGTTCCTGTGTGTGTGTGTGTGTGTGTGTGTGTGTGTGTGTGTGTGTGGCAGTGAGAAAGAAAAAGCCTGCGTGAACAGATTGTGTGTATTAGCTGTTTGGGTATTAGTCCACAGAGACTCAGATCAGGTCAGAGGCAACATTCATCTCTCAGCCATTTTTCTGCTGAGCAGTAGCATCTTACAGCACGCACACACACACACACGCACGCACGCACGCACACACACACCTTACCAGATTTCACCTTACACTCTGAAATCTGGTGTTAAACTGCATGAAGCTGGATGAATACATGGTGTCATCCAAGAGGAAAAAAACAGGATACAAACAAAAAAGCTGAGCTGACCTTCGGTTCATCTCAGAAAGCCTGAGAAAGCAGACTAATAACAGCTTACACACTGCTATTTTACTTCATGCAGCTCCCATTGTCGGCCCAGAGCTCAGTGAGAAGACTGAAGAAGAAACGGTGTACTATTTCCAGTCCGGCCTCCTGCTGTGCACATTAAAAGTTTTCAGTCATAGTTTCATCTCAGAACACTGAGCAGAACTTCTTTCAAGGTTTCCAGTCAATGGGAAGTTAAGTCAAAGCATTTCAGTTCAGTGTTTGCAAAATGATTCACATTTAACCTCTCAGCTTTCACCAGCTTCACATGTGTGCGAAATGTTGCCAGCCTAAAAAAACACCTTGAAGGAGAGACCTGAACGCTGCACCAGTTTGTGAAACAGCTTGTTTAGCATGAGCCGACAGCGCAGCTCAGCCTTGTTCCCACCTCTGAGGTGGATGTTCAGAGTTACGCTTATTCACGGACCTCTCTGGCTTGAAGCACTTTCCTGGGAATGAGTTCAGCTTCATAATTTATCACCACAGTTTGGTTGTGTTGCGGTTAATGCTGGAGGTCCATGCTCGCAGGATACTTTACACTCACTTTGTTTCAATGTTTTTCACACGCTTTGTGAACAAATGGCACCCCTGTGATCGTATCAGTATGGGGTAGTTTTTAGTGTGAAGCAGGGTGCTTCACATGAAATAAAACCAACACACCAAAGCTGTGACACCAAGAGTGCAATGACACCATCAGGATAAAATAAAGTCAAATGCTTCATGAATGTTTAAAAAGGTGAGTCTCCGGCTGCGTTTTGGAGTCCACTGAGCCCACAGACTGTAGACTGGAGGGCTGTGATTACAAAGCCTCTGCCACCTTTAGGTTTTAGTCGGGATTTTGGGATAATCAGAAGACCTGAGAGTGCATCAGAGGTTCAGCTCCATGATTAGCTGTGCAGAGCCTGCAGGTGACTGCCAGAGCTTTAAATTCTATATTTAATGTGCAGCCAGTGCACTGAGATCAGCAGAGATATGACGTGGAGTGTTTGGGGGATCTGGTCAGAGCTTACTGAGGAAGGCCATGACATAAAAGCATAAATAACAAGCTCAGATTTTGGTATATTTTGGTAAAGACAGGAATGAAGCGAACCTTTGGACATGTGAACCCAGTGACTGCTCTGTTAGAAGTAACTTGCCTCCTTCCTGATCAGTCCAACCGACAATCATGCTGCCTCCAGTTTCCATCCAGCACTCTTCTGGCGTAGACAGCGGTTCTTTCAGTTGGTTTCCAGCTTCCTCAGCTTAGGCCTGAATTATGCTCCTGCGTCAGGTCTTTGTGTGGCCTAGGTACGTAACCTCAGTGCGTCCCAGTAAAGGCACATCGTCAGGAAGTACAGCAGGCTAAAATCCAGCAGAATTATCCTTGAAGTCCTATCTGCTCATGAGTTCAGCTGTTTAACAGCACAGACTACAGAACTGACTCCAAATGCTCTTTATCAGTCAGACCATTGTCACGCAACATGAATCAGGGAAAACAGACTCGTTACTTTTTTCATTTTGTGGATTTTAGGAAAGTCTTTGAAGCTTTAGTAGCTGATGGACCTTCCAGTGTATTTGCTGCAGTCATGCAGTTCCTGTGCTGAATACCCAAAAGGGAAAAAGATTATTCAAACCCAACATTTGACCAGTTTATTCCGGCCACGTGAACATATGTGCTGTCTCAGCCTAGAGTTGAAAATTCATGGAACTGGCTCTTTGCTCTGGAAGAAGAGCATGTAACAATGCTTCCTCACTTTCACGACTTCCTCCCATCATTCATGTTAGGTGCACTGAGAGATGAACACATGGTAAAACACATCATGGCTTTATGTTAGGCCTTTGTATTTAAAATGAGTCGGATCCCCGTGACCTGAGCAGAAGGCAGGCCGTCGCAGCACACAGTGTAAAAAGGCACCAGGAAGAATTTCCTGATGTGGGAATGGGCTGTCACGGTGGAGCCGCCGTGACGGGTCAGGATGGATGGTAATATCATCATCGGCGCAGAGAGCAGTCTCACTGACGTTTTCTACTACCACTGTTTTTTAAGAAGAAAAAAGTCATAATGTGAGCTGCCAAAACTCTGTAACAGAGGCGCTTCTGTCTGCTCACATCTTGAAGTCCTAAACATGTGACTGCTGGTCCAAACCTCATTCGATGGTCATTTAACTTCCTTCTGCACAATTTACATTTCAAATGTTGGCCAGGGAGTCCAATTTCTGATGAAGGCATCAGTGTTTAGGGGAGTTTGGAGGAAACAAGTGAGAACAGAGAGATGGAGAAACGATGCAGAGACAATTATTTCCATCCAGTTATTTAGAGAATGAAATCCATTTCTATAACTGCATTAAATAAATTTTTTATGGGCTTGCTTATTGGTGTGTGGGCTGACACTGTTCCTTAAATAATGTCTGTGTAGGTTCTCAGTTGTCCAGTTCACGATAGTGAAGACGTTTCACCTCTCATCCAAGAGAAGTGAAGAAACCTCTTGGATGAGAGGCGAAACGTCTTCCATTTTCAGTCTCTCAAGACTACTGATAATATGGTGAAGCAGCCGGTCGTCTTTTCAGCTGCACTGTGATTGGTTGGGTGTGGTTTGTTAGAGATCACCCTGGTTAGTTAGGGACTGATCCTAGGTGGTGTAAAAGATCACTTCGCTTCTGAATAGTGAAACCAATACAGAATTGTTTCAAAACTGGTAAGTTTGTGATTGACAAGTTATTAGCCAATGATCTTGTGGTTTCACAGTCAGCGCCGCCGCTCACTCATCGCATCAGGTTTCCAAACGGCGGTACAGTCTGTGGGAGTGACTGACTCAGCTTGCTGCTGCTATGCAGATGATACTCTGGTCTATTTATCTAAAAGAAACCATTCAAATCATCTGGTGCAACTTTCTACTTAAAAGTTCAAACAAACCTGAAGTCATGATGCACTTCATGAGGTTGGAGTCTGCAGAGATTAGGTCAAGGCCTTGGTCACACAGCAACACCCTGGCAACCTCCGCTGCTAGGGAAAAAATGACCATTCCCCAAGTGGTTGCTGGCTGTTGCTAGGTGAAAGTGGGTGCAGCATCGAAAACCTGTGTGATTGTGGTTGCCTGTAGTTTTGTGATGTGTCTGCAAAGACTCGTCATTTACTCTGGGACCACTCACGGGTCCACTGTTGACTTCACTCCACCTCATCTCAAGCTTCTCGTATAGCTGGTTCATTTGTGCTGACAGGCGCGCATGGAGTGCAGTCAGCTTCTTTAGCCAGTAGGTGTGAATCATGTCAGGGCCTGGAGCTGTCCATCTCCAGCCTGGAGACCCTTATTGTTGTTCCAAAGATGGCATTGTTGCCCCTACACTATCCCCCTCTTCCTCGTTTTTTCCTCACAGTGGAAGTGCTTATCCTGAGGCTTCAAAATGGAGCTTCAGAAACCAATAGGGTGATGCAACAGTAGCTGCATCCATCTTTTATACCATCTGTAGTCCCAGCACTTAGTGCAGATGCTTGTGGAAAAAGGAGAGCAGGATGGCGTGGAGTTTATTCCTCACTTCCAGCCTGAAGAGGAAGTCATGTAGGCTACGGCTCAAATCCAGTCACAGTTAATCTCATCAAACAATGAATGGTTTATTCAGCAGTAACTGAACACAGCCAGGCTGATGTCAGCAGAGGGTAAAACACCATCAGGTCACAACAGCTCTTCCTTTTATTGCTTCATTGCTTCTTTTATTTAACTTCTTTATGAATCTATGAACTCTTCCCGGCTGTCTTATGTAAGCATAGAAGCAGTATGTGTATAATGTGTATAATATCCAACTGGACATTATTCTCTACAGTACTAATAGAACCTGAAGGCTATATAATAAACACAACATCCTGTTTTGCAGCTTTTAAAAGTGATCCAGACTTGCTGTTCCAGTTTTTGCTGCTCACCAGTGTTGTTGCTTAAATGTAGATTCTGTTTGGCAGTCCCTTGACTCTGATTGGCCCTGTGACACCCCTGTCAATCACTCTGCCTCCTGGCTGCACCTGCTGCTGACTGGTGAGGAGCCCAGATGTGCCCACCTGTCGGTGGATGAACCTGGGGCGATGCCCCGTTTAAGCCCGGCACTGATGCTGCTCAGTGTGTGATGTGATTGAATGTGAATAATCCTCCTTTTGTGCCTCTTTGAAGGTCTCGTGTAGTTTGTGAATGCAGCAGATGATGGTTGGAGGATGCACTGTGCTGATGCAGCCTGCAAGGTTGTACACAGGTACCATCTTAATGCTGTGCTCGGGGTGCTGCTTAGGGGCTGAGCCTGGTTTAGACACACACACACACACACACACACACACACACATACACACACACACACACACACTTTGGGATAAACTGGACACATACTGGAAAGCCAAAGCTGGTCACATGCACATCACTCTGTTTCAGAGCTCCGCCCACACTCAAATATTTAGCTATCCTAAAAATGGAGCCTTCCCAAAGCAGCCTGCAGTGATTTGAATCTGCAGAGTTGAGAGTGTAAACCGATGGCCTGAACCAGCCCAGTGTGCGGCAGAGTCATCTCTACCTAAAAGCTCCCTCTAAACTGCTGCTGCAGTTATCACGCGAGTGCTTTTTCTTCTTGTGTGTTTAGCACAGGGAAAGATGACAGGAAGCACTGAGAAGTCTGTGTACTTCTCTTCTACTAATTAACAGTGTTTGCTTCTTTAATTTCCCAGGGTGTCGCTCTGCAGATGGTCAGCATAAACTGTTCAGTAAGCTCAGCTGTTCACCCATCACTGGCTCAGTGTGTGTGCACACACTCATCCACAGGTCACTGTACGTTCTGCTGCATGCAAAGCAGCGCACGCTTCTCCTGTTGAAGGGTTCTCAGCTCCATATAGATAAGCTTTAAGCAGTACACATACCTGTGCAGACGTGTGTGAGGTGACTTTGTAGCAGTTCGTGATTTAATAAGAGTAAAGTCAGCAGACTGCAGGCAAACTGCACAGTTAGAGGATGCAGATTTATGGCGTCCTCCTGCCTTTGGACGGCAGACATGGTCACAATAAGATTTATAGGTAAGCACAGACAGATTTGCGCACTGAACTCGTAGACGTGGCCACTGTGATGGCACCAGTAACTCATCCTGCTGTGAAAGCTCGCGCTGCTTTTTTGTTGCCAATGTGAGGAGAGAGCAGTGGAGACTGAGAGTCACTTCAGTCACAAGATGTCTCCAGCCTCTTCAGCCCCCTGCTTCCTGCTCCTCCCTGACCTGAACATCCAAAATGAACTTCATGTTTTATTGAGTAAGATCTGAAACCATAAACTCATCATGAAAAGAGTTTACTGAGCTCGGCTCAGCTCATGGACTTCTATACTGACAGTATAGAACAGTCAGTCTGTAACAGCTGTAACGGCTGTAACAGTCAGACTCCTTGTTACAGCCAGAGGTGACGCCCCCGTCTGGACATTAAAGAGCATGCAGGTTTCAGATATGGTCATTAAATCATAGTTCATTATTCAGACTGGCACACTTCTGCTGGTTAAGTTGTGTTTTGTGTAATTAATTCAGCTTATAGTTTTGATCAGCCTTCACTGCCAGATTCTTTAACATAATGAAGAGTGTGCCACAGGGATTCATTCTCAGACCACTCATTTAGTTGATATCCGTTATCTCGGTCATTTTTTAATGATACTTTGTGCAGATGACACTGTCATTTATTGCCCACCAAGCAGCAACCACATCAAACCCTCAAACCCTGCAGTTCCTCTGCTGTCCATTAGAGGCGCCACAGCGAGTCCCCATAGACTCCCATTGTCATGATCCTGGGCCGGTGGTCCAGTGTGCATTATGTTTGTGTTTTGTTATGCCATTGTCTCATGTCTTATGTGTGGTTAGATGTTCCTCTGTTCCCTGTGTGTTGTATTTAGAGTTCTGTTATGGTCTGGGTTGGTTTTCTGTGTTAAGTTTGCATGTGTGTTCTGTTTAGTCACTTCCTGTTTTAGTTTGACAGTCTTGTGCTTTGTATTTAGTTATGCTTCCTTGTGTCTCATCGATGTGTTGTGTTCAGCTGTGCTCCCCACATGTTTCCACTCCCCTTATTATTCCCTTTGTGTATTTAAGTGCTCAGTGTGTGTGTAGTCCTTGTCGTGTTGTCGTCGGTTCTCCCGGCTTTGTGTTTCATGTTTTGCTATGTTCATGCTATGTTTACGCCACGTTCATGTTTTGCTGCCAAGCATTCTGAATAAACGCTTTAAGTTATCGATACCGCCCCCCTGAGTCCTGCATTGGGGTCCTGCCTTGCCAACCAAAGCCAACCCTGACACCCATGCTAAATAAACATGTTTACAGCCTGATACAGAAACTGCTTTGGTCTCTGTGGATAATTTCCTCCTTCATAAATAAAGTTTGCATTATTAGGATCGTGGCCTCTCTGACTGACAGGTGGATGCCGACACCGGCAGCTGAAGGTGCTTTCTATCTGCTTGACTTCATCTCAGATAACTGGAGTCCCTGAACTGGACCTCTTGACTGTGTTAACTTGGTTGGTGAAATATTTTCATCATAGTTTTCATCAACGACCCTTCTTTCCCTTTTTGACAAAAACGAGATGATAACTAAATAAAATCAAAATAGGATAAAACAATGACGAAATGAATTGACACTTTTGTCAGCGAATGAAAACGAGATGAAAATGTTTGGCAGGGGCGACATCAAATCAGAATTGATTTAATTTTGTGACAGGGGTTAGACAAGTTAGGAAAACATCCAATCAAACGCACAGTTGCACAAATGTGACCTAAACCTGGGAAGGACCAACCTCTGCTAGAACCAAATGATGTAACCAATGTCAGCAGGGAGAAATAGCAGAGCCGATGTATGGACACATTTCACATTTGACGTCGTGACAAACAAAACCATGTGTAAACCATGTGACTCTCTCGGCTAAAAGTCTTAAACGACATCTGTAAGTCAGTCAGCCAGATATCCATGCAAAGGGAAACATCTTAATGTCATGCAGGGTAAAGTGTTTTTCCCAGTTTGTGTTTAGAGAAAATCACCACACCGTGGTGCATTAGCCTTTCCTAATCTTAGTCCTGAACACTGCCCTGTAAAAGGCTCGTATTATCTCAGTAAGGTGGCGTTAATGATCAGGTGTTAATAATATTCTATAACTTTTAATAATGTTTAATTTCATGTGTGTATAATGGCAAAATCAACGGAACTGAAAAAAAAGCATTTATATTTTACACCCTTTATATTTTAGTCCACTAAATCGACTGCAGATTTAGTCGACTAAATTCTTATGCTAATTAGTCGACTAAAACCAGACTAAAACTGAATGTCTGTGTAGATTCTAAAACTGAATCTATTCAGATGACTAAAATTAAATCAAAATTTGCTGTCAACATTAACACTGCTCTGGACCGTGTTTGTGCTGTTGGAGCCTTTTGGAGCATTTGTAATGCAATTACCAATAATGTGGCTGCTGTGGCTTCATTTGACTAACAGACCATCCAAGAAGGCAGAGCTCCAGTTTGCTGAGTGAAATGCTGGGATTCAATTGGCTGTTACTGATGAGCAGGTATCCGTGCGATCCTCCTGTCCAGTGTGTAGATGCAGCCTGATAACAAAGGCTTGGTTAAGCTACTTTCCTCTCATTGCTCGGCTGTGGGGATTTACTGAATGCAGCTTGTTTGTGCTATAATTGCTTCATTTTCATTTCAAGATTCATTATGAAAGGTAACACACACCTTCCTGTCAATCAGCAAACTGGAGCTACTGTTAAATTGCAGCTGCCATAATTATTCAAGTATACGGGACAAAAAATTGTAAATTGCTTTTCTGCGTTTGTGCCACTGTCCCCACTAAAATGGTGCCCCGTGGTGGTGGAAGTTTTAGCTCATTTTTGCAGAACGTACTCACAAAATGTACCTCTTAAGGATTAATCATTATAATTCAGATTTTTCTATCATGGCAGTTGCTGGTTTATAATGAATCTTGTGTTTTCAGGGTGAAGAAGGATTAATTTATGATTCATACGGTTTGATTTAGATTCTATATTTGAGGTTTCTGTTTTTGGTTGCTGCCTTTCTTGGCTGTGACAACTGAAAAAGACTCAGTCTTAATAAAGTTTTCCTAGACTCTGATGTTATATTCAGCGTAGCTTTATTGTCAGCACCAAATAAAAAAGGCCCGTCTAAAGCGTGCAGCCTCTCCAGCACGCTCCATCAGGCAGATTCAGTCTCTTTTGAGGATGAAATCACATTTGAGCTGTCAGCGTGTGCACCATGCACTCAGCTGAAAACAAATCTGTGCATTTGCATCAGCGTGCACCGTCAACAGCTCCTGAACAGAAATCAAACAGTTGAGCGAAAGGTGTCATCTCTTTGATTGCTTCAGTCGGGAACTCTGTGCTACCTGATAAAAGACATTTAGAGCAACAAATGGTTATTCAGTCCTGTTTGGTCTTCTTTCTTCTGCATCAAGCTGCTCTCTGCTTAGCCAGCACTCCTATTGCAGGCATCAGACCCCCTCCATCACACCAGCCCTGCAGCCCTGTGCCGTAACATCACATCTACAGATCCTGGTGGAGCAAGTGGAGTTAGGCAAACAGGAGGTATCAGCAGTCACAGGTTCTTTAGCAGATCTCTGAGAGGCATCAGGATTACTGCTCAGATTTCTCACCACTTTAAACCTTCACAAAAAGCTTCGGTGTCCTCAGGTTTAAAGAGCCTGTAGTGATGCTGAGTTCAAACTCAGGCTCAACTGTGGGAAAAGCCGGAAGGTTTTGGAGGCCAAATGTGGATTAGCAGTTGGTTAGGAAGGAAATAATGGCACCAAGACATTATCGCATTTACCAGGATTGCCTCAGCAGTCACAGAGTCAAACATCAAAATTATGAGATCAGTACTGAAAGGGGCTGAAAGCCTCTAAAATGAAGATGGGACTACAGTAAGGTGAAGAACACTGATGCCCATGATGAGAGGATGGAAGCTTGTACTCTACCAGGTGAACCACATGGGTGTGTTACCTATATCTCAGACTTCCACCGCAGACCTGCACAGGTGAGAAGAAACGGCTTTAATCCTGGAAAATAAATATTGATTTGATGATTTTGCTGAGTTTTATTTTCTGAGGTCAGTGCAGGTTCTGATGGCCCTCGTGCAGCACCGCAGTGATCACAGTAGGATTCATGCCTACTTTAAAAAGAAATTTTTCAATCATTTTCAGCTCCTGCAGAGGGATGAGAGCGGGCTCTCCGGCTCCTCACACAGACTCGGCCTCATGCTTCCTTCACCATCATTTCTAAGTGAACTTGAAACTCTGCCAGTCAGTTTCTGGCAGAAAACGAGCGGCAAGCTGAGCCCGTGATGCACCGACAGCCGTCTGCGAGGCCACATCTGAGCGCCTGTTTGTGGTGATGGCGCCTCGGGGAGGTGGAGCGTATGCAGGATGAGTCTGAAGAGCCGAAAGCGAGCATCCATGGTAGACTGAAGGCATGAAGTCCTCTCTGAGTGTCACCAAAGAGCTGGGGAGATTCTTCATCTGGCTCGTGGTGAATCATCCTCCTCCTCCTCATCATCATCCTCATCATCATCATCATTGGCAGAAAAACTGAGCTGGTTTTTCTCCACGCTGCAGGATGAAGTTATAGAGTTCTGGGAGCTCGTTCTCAGACTGGCCCGTAAACATCAAACATCACAAAGCTTTTTTACCTGTGGAAGCACTATAAACACACACACAGTGGAAATGCATATTTAATTGTATATCTATATATTAATGACTTTGGTGCAGTATGAATGACTCTGGGGGGTCTAATCAGAAGGAAAAAGTATAAAACTTTGTGTCCACTCTTTCCACCTCAGCACCACTGATGAGAAGTGGATGGCAGTCCCTCTGCTGCTTCCTGCTGAAGTCCACCATCAGTTCCTTTGTTTTGCGGACGTTAAGCAGAAGGTGGGTCTCCTGGCACCAGTTCTCCAGGTGGGAGACCTCCCTCCTGTAATCTGAGGTAATACTTAGATATTATTACTCAATACTACAGAACCTAGGTTCTGTGTTATGAAAGCGTAACGCTTTTAAGAGCTCTCAAAAACGTTCCGTTTTCATAACACAAAAGTTTCCCCCCAAAGATCACAATGAATTATAGTAATTTAAGAACTTCTGGCCTGCTGTAAAAAAATAAAATAAAATGTAATTACTTCATTAAATCTTCTTTTTCAAGCTGAGGTGAGCAGTGGACTCTCATTACTTTACGGCGGTATTCAGACTTTGTCTTCCTGTAACAACTGCTGTCAATCAAGGTCAAGCCCTCACCATGTGGGCGTGGTCGATTTTAAAGTGACCAATCATGTGAGGGCTTGTGAATCCTTTGGACTGAGCCCCGGATGGTCAAAAGTAAGTAGAATTTCGATCAGCGCTTAGAGACGCCCACGGGCCCGTAAAACTGCTGCAGCGAGCGCTCAGAAGTAGTGATGTTTGATACCACAGATTTCGTTTTTCATTACCTCCACGTTGTCTTTGTCTTGAAAACCAAAATGTTTAAACCTAACATCCAGAAATGTACTGGCAGCCAGACAGTGAATGCTCCCAATACCCCTGAATCTGCGCTGACACTATTGTGCCAGTTGTGTGGCAAGGGAGCTGCCTTGACGTTCACAGGCTGCTACAGCTCTGTGAATGAGTGACACAAGTGGAATCACTTTGGAGACTGAAACATACTTTTCAGCTGAAACTTCACGCATCACCTCTTCAAATGGCCGTAGTGCATCAACTGTTTGCTTGATGAGGGATAACTCTTCCTCATTTAAGCACAGAGCATTCATTCCTAAAAGGTTGTGGTCACAGCTTCATTTTGCTCACAGAGCCGCTCTAGCATGTAAAAAAAATGAATTCCAGCGGGTATCTACTGACTGGATTAGCTTGTGCTCTGCCTCTTTTAACTGTTGTTGAATACCCCTGATGTGCAAAACATGGATGACGCCTCCATCCAGCCTTGTCTACTGCAGCAACCATATTTGCAGCATTGTCTGTCACAACTGCAACAACCTTGTCAGTTATTCCCCATTCTTCTGTGATGTGTTTCAGTGCTAAACTGATATTATCTGCTGCCCGTGAAAAGTGTGGGTTTCCAAAACAAATTCCTTCATTTGCCAGGCTTCAATGAGATGACATGTTACAGTCAAATATGCTTCTGTGGAAACTGAAATCCACATATCAGTGGTTAGTACAACACTAGAAGCATTTTGCAAAGATGCCCTTACTTTGTATTTGCATTCATGAACCATCTTTACAAGATGAGTCTCTGTCAGTTTTTTTCTTCCTGGGAGTTTATATTTTGGGTCAAGAGCTCTCACAAATCCTTGGAAACCTTGGTCTTCCACCATGGACAGAGGCTGGAGATCCATTGCAGTCATCTCTCCCAGGCATCTTGTAAGTGTTGCTGCTCTTGGAGAATCATCTTAAATGACATAAAATCACAATACCAGAATACAAACACCTGAAATTTTAACACTGGGTGACTCAAATTAAATTCCCAGTAAAACATTTTAATAAATAAATGCCACAATGATTGCATGTTTGTCGATTGAACTATATTTTAAAACGAGTATTTAACAATTAACACAAAGTAGACTGATAATAAATAATGAGATATTTTATTGATAAAATATATTTTATCTTTTCTAGTATATATTTATTATATTTCACCATAGGAGTTTTTATCACAGTTTCTTTATATTATTTAATGACACATATGTAAACCACTTTCAATTGTCTTACATTGTAGGAAAGCTTACTTTAATAAATCTCTGCTTTTTTTTTTTACCTCTGTGATATTATCTCATGTAGGAATGACACAAATATTACTCCAAGCTAAAATCATGCAGCTATGTGTTAAAGCATGTGTTTATTTCGTTACTTACTATCATAATTAATCTGTCCAACTCAAACAACGGCCGTGCTTATCGCCCCTTAAAGCTCTACATTTCCTTTCTCTGTACCTGGATAGTTACAGATAGTTATACAGTAGATAGTGTTTTTGTGTACTCTAAGGTGATTAACTAAGTTTGTTGTGTTGCCACAACTTCTTAATGTTTTCCCACAAACATTACAGGTGGCCTCTTGTATATTCGTTGAGCTAAACTAGCTCCACACGTGACTTCTTTTAGACATTTTGTCCGTTTGAGTGAGTGAGTGGCATGAGTGAACAGCAGCAGCGCGCTGCGCTTGGGCATTACATCCATACGCATTACACACTTACCAGGTGGAAGAAAGGTTAGTTCCCATAAATTCCATCTTATTTCGGCAAGATCTCAATAATTTAGTTACTTTCTAATGTGTTCTTGTTAAGATACATTAGGTCAAATGACTGAAGTATCGAAAGTATCAATACTTTGATTTGAGAATCAATTTTAAAGATTGAGGGTCTGGTATCGGAAGTATCGATATTTCCGGATCAATCCGCCCATCACTACTCAGCAGACAGTCTTGCGTATGCGCTGGCTTCTTTGAGCGTGTGGCTGCTGAATTTTTTACGCGCGGAAATTCATTGAGCGAATGTGAATGCATTCCTGCGCACGTGAAGTTAAATATAATCCCACACATCCTTCACATTTTCAAAAGTCACCCAGCGGGCCAAATTTTGGCCTCCGGGCCTTATATTTGCTACCTCTGAAGGCAGAGGTGGTTAAAGGCTGTGCACCTTTAACCAGCATCCCCAGTTTAATGCTTAATGGGAGCTGCTGGGGGCACTGGCTGCCCTGTGGGCCCATTACTGTAGGGCCTTCGCTGTGGGGCTGTCAATGTGGGGCCCATCACTGTGGGGCTATCACTGTGGGCCCTTCATTGTGGGGCTGTCAATGTGGGGCGGTCACTGTGGGGCCTTCACTGTGGGGCTGTCAATGTGGGGCGGTCACTGTGGGGCCATGATTGTGGGGCCTTCACTGTGGGGCTGTCACTGTGGGGCCATGACTGTGGGGCCGTCACTGTGGGGCCTTCACTGTGGGGCTGTCACTGTGGGGCTGTCACTGTGGGGCCGTCACTGTGGGGCTGTCACTGTGGGGCTGTCACTGTGGGGCCGTCACTGTAGGGCCATGATTGTGGGGCCTTCACTGTGGGGCTGTCACTGTGGGCCCATTACTGTAGGGCTGTCACTGTGGGGCTGTCAATGTGGGGCGGTCACTGTGGGGCCTTCACTGTAGGGCTGTCACTGTGGGGCTGTCACTGTGGGGCCGTCACTGTAGGGCCATGATTGTGGGGCCTTCATTGTGGGGCTGTCACTGTGGGGCCTTCACTGTGGGGCTGTCACTGTGGGCCCATTACTGTAGGGCTGTCACTGTGGGGCTGTCAATGTGGGGCGGTCACTATGGGGCCTTCACTG
>VUQK01031747.1:0-30831 GCA_015106715.1 Bujurquina vittata
CTTTGTTGAAATATTTTCCTGACGTTCTTGAAGAAGTTTTAGAGGTCCACGAAATTTGACATTCTCTAAGGATGTCAGAAACAGCCTTAAGGGATCTCTCAAACCTCCTAAATGACCACTTCAAGGGCCTCCAAAACTACTCTAAATCTGGGTCAAAGTTACACAGGATTGTCCTGCCCCTTTTTAAAGGCTTGCAAAGTAAAATTCCAACTGTAAGCATTATATATACACACACTATGTAAAAGTATAATACAACAAAAAAATGATAATGTGGGCTTTTTATTTAGTTATAAATGTATAAAGTGTGAGAGTTGTTCAGGAAATTAGTTCAAGCATACATTATTTTAAAAGTTGTGTAGATGTATTAATATGGTAGATGTAATTTTCTATTTTAAACCAATTTTGATGCACTGAGAGAGTCAACACATACATATTCAACCCTATATCTTGCAATATGAAACAGATGAAATGTGTTTTGAAATTTTATATTGTAATCTTGTGATTTACTTGTGGAAGACTTTTAAGCTGTGTGTTAAACTTGTTCTGCACTTTGTTTTTGTCTGTTTCAAATATTTACCTAGATAAGTGCCGAGTTCACGCACATTTCCACCATCCCGCTTATCCCGAAATTTATGGCGCAGCTGGATCACTACTCTGACAGGCTGGCCAAAATTCTCCGCAAGAAAGGGGGAGCAGTGGGACACAAAATCAAAAACGTTTTGGCTGTCATTGACAAGGTTTGTGTATAATTACTTGCAGACTAAGTCACATAAGACTGTGGCCAACAATGGGCTTTCACAATTATCCCTGCTCTTGTTGTTAGCTGACAAGTGCAGCTGTAGCTAAATGTTTTTTTTTAATGAATGTATGAGTGACCTCTGCATTAAAGCTGCCTAGCCAGCAGTTGATATCTGTCAAGCGATCACTTTTAAGGACTTTTCCATGTTCCAAATGTCAGTGACTTTTTTATGCAGTATATTTCCTGTTTTGTTTTGCAGAACGACTCCATTGCAACAAGATCTTGCAGCCTCCAAGTACTAGCTTTGTATCTCAACAAAGACCCTAAAAAGCTAGTGAAGGAATATAAAGTAAGTGCAATTGTTGTATTCTGTTGAAACACAATTCAAAAGCAATGTCTGATTTTAATTGGTTAAATTTCATTTTCATTTGTTATTACTTTTGTCCATTTCAAATTACTTCAGAGACCATTAAGGAAGGGGTACCAATAATTTTGTACACATGTGTACATGCTTTTAGTGGGAGAGGTATTAAATTAACTTGTCTCTTTTTATCTATTTTTAGAGTGAGAACCCTGATGAAATCCAGGCAGATTTGGATCAGATGGTCATCGGCATCTATGTGATTAAACACCCAGGTGAAGATGTTGATCAGTCTCCAGAAGATGTTGGCATCATAGTGGAGGGTGTGCAGGTGCTTAATGAACTCAAAGATGTCGCCATTGCTTGTGCCTTACTGTTTGGGATCATCTACGATCTGAACTTGAGCTATCCAAGTGACCTGAGGAACGCTTTTGAATTCATCCAAAAGATCTTGATGGAACTCAGTACACACAGACTTTCAAACAAAATCCAGGTACTCAAAAACAAACTGCTGGAATAATGCATGAAACCATTATGATGTTGTGATCCAGGGGGCTGTTCGGTGTCCTGAAAAGTTTTTGTTTTCCTGTTAACTTGAGCAATAGTTTTGGTTGTCTGTTTTTACCATTACTGTTTTAACTTAAAGGTTACAAGTTTCAAATTGAAATCTAAAGCAGTAGTATCAAACTACTGACCTTAAACTATATGACTCTATTACATTGGACAACATTGCTTTGAGTATAATTCTTTTCTTTTTTTTCACTATTTCTTATGTCAGATTTTTGTTACAGCACTTTCAGTTGTGTTAAGCTGCCTCATTGTAGCCACGTATTCCTAATGGGTGAAAAATTCTGGCAACCTCATGGTGTTCTGATGTCACGTCATATCTGCTATCTAGTTGAAGCTTGTGTGACGCTAAGACCTCTAAAAGGTTTATTGAAAGTTTAAAAAATGCCATGTTATAATTGTTCTTTGTTTATAACTACGAATCATTTTTATGATTTAATGTTTTAATGTTTTATAAAACAAGTGGATTTTATTCTTAGTGTCTAATAAAATGCTGTTTTGCAAAGTTGTGATTTTTTTTCTCCCTCTGTTAACAGTTCTTTTTCTATTTAACATGACTTTAATTTGACGTAAGAAACTCAATTAGGACTAACTTAACTATATCAAGTTGATCTTACTCAATAATTGTGTATTGTTATAAAGTGTATCCATTAAGTTCTCTGAACTTAACTATATCACATATTTAACACAGGGTTCATACATAAAATGAACCTAACAACTTTAGGTTCAAGTTACTCAAGTCACTTTTGTACAGTATACTTAAGTCTTTTGAGTGAATCATACAAAAACTTGTTAATTAACACTTAATTAACAAAGTTACGTGGAACTTCTTGAAACAACATTTTTAAGTAAATCCATTATAAAATTTTTTTGAGTGTACAGTGAATGAGCAGACATGGATGGAGCTGTATTTGTGGCTGACAGCATGAACATATACAGCGAGTGCAGGGCGAATTATTTTCCGCCCACTCAGACGGCTCTCTAATATACGCAGACACAACCTGATGGCGCAGTTACAGTTGCCAGTCAGACATATCAGATGCAATATTTTACAACTGTGCTTAGTGTTATAGTTTTTGCTAAGAGTGAGAAATAGGATACATTCTGCCACTAAAATTTCAAATGCTAATTCAGTTCAAGTGTACAAGTAATATTTTTCTAGATTTAACCATGGGAATAAAAACAAAAACCTTGCATTCATTTGTGATGATTAGGCCTGTTAAAAAAACAGTCATTCACTGTTTTTTTTAGTCTGGAAAAGAATAAACTTGTATATCTATATCTATATATCTATCGATCTACAGGTGTATGTGTGTATGTGTGTGTGTATGTGTATGTGTATGTGTGTGTGCGTGTGTGTGTATATGTATTTATGTATACATAAACTCCCCATTCACACAGATTTCAAAACTGTATACGTGGCTGATTTCCAGAAGTAGTGAGACCAAAAAATGGTCGTTCTCTCTTTTAAAATAGATATTGCACCAAAATCTCCTCTTTGTTTGCTAAAGAGTGTCACTAGAGGAGACCTGTCTTTTAATTTTTTAGTGAAATGACTTAAGAAACAAATGAAAGCCTCATAAAAGACAAGCTGGATTTGTCAAGTTATCAGTGCACTTTTATGACCCTGATGGCCTTTTTGCTTTTCATGGTTTCAGAAGGGCAGGATAGCAAGTTAATTAGAAGTTATTATATTCATATTTTGTCACAACTTGAGGTAGAACAAAGATAAGTGACTGCCTGTGAGTTCAAAATAAGTGAAAACCAAAAAGGTGGACGACAGGAGGATGGAAACACAGACTGTTTAGACGGCGTAGGTAAAGTCAATCTTCTTGATGACCACTGGCTGATGTAGATACGGCAGCTCCACATGACTCACAACCTGAACGATACAAGAATTTAAAATCCCATTCCAGATCCATGTGCTGACTCATACAGCTTAGATCATAAAATGTAACAAAACCATTCATTGCTAAAATTATATTAAAAACACTTGTAATTTCCTGATATGACCAGTCAGAATTTATTTCCTGGGGAAGAAAGAGAAACAAACTTTTCATGAATGACTGCTTGCATGAGCTCACAGAAGACCCTGTTCAGCACGTCCACTGGGGCTGATTATGAAACATGAAAGAGATCATATGTAATTCCTGAGCGTGTTGCAGTTGAATTGCTCACAGTGTAAAAAAATACATTAGCATTAGAGAGAATGCACTGGAAGATATTTCTGTTATAGCATTATTTGTATTTTGGTGAAAACTATATCATAAAAAGCCATGCTGCACGTAATCTGGTTCATAAATGTTTAAAATATCTGCTCCTATGAATAACAAATAGGTCATAGCTTGCAGAAGTTTTTTTTTTTCTTCTGTAAATCTTGAAAAATTTCTTCAAATCTACTTCAAGTAAAGTTCAAGCATGCCAGTATAACAGAGCCGTGTATTTTCATGCACATTTTTGGCAGAATTTAAGAAATAACAATTGAAAAAGGTTTGGGAAAACAGCAAAGAGCACTATCAAGCAAGAGCAGGTTATCTCCCAAAACTAAAGACCTTCAAAACTACGTAACCAAGGAAAGCCTTAGGGGAAAACCGGAATACAGAGAGCTAGACAAAACTAGTGATACACTGATGCTGACTGGTAATAAGTCAGCCCTCAATCATTACCGAAGGCTGACCTTTTTTTAATAACCCACCAATTTAAATTCCATTACAGAAAGTAATGCCTTTATAAGAAGTGGAGCGATAGAGTGAAATCCTAGGATTTTATTTGTATGTTACTTTGCGCTAATTAGCAAGTATCTGCACATAGCCTGTGCACGATGCACATTACTAATCAAGCATGATAGCATTTGCTGATAACTTTGCACTTATGTCAGTAACCATAGGTATACCACTATGCAGAGATGTTCACTTCTAGCTCCAAAAAATAAATGTGGCAGGTTTAGACTTTCCTAAATAAGAGTCTGAATGCTTGCATCAATAACAGTAAGTATATGACGAACAGAGCTGCAACAATGCAATCACGAAGCGTAAAGAGGTAGTCAACATGATAATAATGATAATAACAGAGCTGAAAAATGGACTTTTAAGACTGGCAGTCTATCTGATCTCTTCAGTTCTTTAAGACTTCTTTTCGGGGGTATAGAAATGAAATTCTGAGTCATCTTTTAACTTTTCAGCTCCATTTTTCCTCATTCCTTGTGTGTTCTAGGTGCTGCTGACTGATGCCATTTTTAGCTTTAGGGTTTCTTTTTTTTGTGTGAACCTTTGCAGCACTCGTGAGTAATAGATGAAGGTACAGCAGACTCAGATATACACTAAACATGTCTAGACTATAAGACACCTCATCATCTTTGATGTATAAACAGCAATTTTGTCTCTCAATCTTTCACTCTTTCTTGTCACTAAAATTTCTTCTGTCTGCTGGCACTGCTTCTTAGTGTCATCTTGCTGGAAGAAGTCAGTCTTTGTTTTGGTGCATTTTAATGTTTTATAAGCTGATTTAATCTCACATAAGTTATCACACTACTACTAATTAAAAACGTGCGAGTAACCGACGGTGAGTAATTACCCCAGATGTGAACATGCATTATTCCAGATATAATGTTTTAAGTAAACAGTCTTTTTGTTCAGTGGTCCTTTTTTGACCACAGCTAGTAGCAGTAATGGAAAAAAAATCTATTAGGCATAAAGTCGAGGTCAGGTACATCAGAGAGGAAAAAAAACCAGTGCTGATCATTTACAATATCTAAGAAGTATATTAAACTTTCTTCTGTCCTGCTGAATTTCCACTGAGCTGACAGATTGATCGAGGCATCAAGTGAGGATCACTTTGGCTACACTTGTTCTATTGAGTTATGATTTATTAAAAAATGCTGCTGGGCTGCTGAGAAAGGGAAAATCAATGAAAGCAGAGGTGTAAATCTGACCAGTAGGAACCAAAGCAGTTTAACACTACTGTGCTGGTGAAGAAGCCTTTTAAAAACCCTTAAGATTTATGGCATGACTATCTCAATATGTTACAGTTTATTAAGGAATTCGCTAAATCCATAGTTTTCTTCTTGGTAGCTGTGGTCACATGGAAAAGAGCAGCATTGCGGTGCAGTGGTTAGTACTGTTTCATTACAGCAAGAAGGTCGTGGGTTTGAATGCACCATCTGTCCGGGGCCTTTCTGTGTGAAGTTTGCCTGTTCCCCCAGGGTCTGTGCGGGTTCTCGGCAGGCTGGTGACCTGTCCAGGGTGTACCCTGCCTTTTGATCTGTGGCGCCTGGGAAAGGCTGCAGCCCCCCGCAACCTTGAAGTGGGTAAGAGGAAGAAGATGGATGGATGGGTTGTTTTTAATTTTTGGATAAAAATCCTTTGCAGTCAATGACTTCCTAATGTTCAGAAACCATGGACATCACCAAATGCTGTGCTCTGTCCTCTGAGATGCTCTGCCAGGCCTTTACTGCAGCCACCTTCAGTTGCTGCTTATTTTTGAGCCTACAGTTTTTTTCTCTTGGGTTGACATCAGGTGGCGGACTCGGCTAATGAAGAATATCCCATTTCTTTGACTCGAGAAACTCTGGGGTTGCTTTTGCAATATGTTTTGGGTCATTAGCCATTTGCACTTTGAAAACGACAATCAGTTTTGGAGCATTTGGCTGAATCTGAGGGGAGAGCATAGTCCTGTATAATTTGGAATTCATCCTGCAGTCACATCAATAAATACTAGCGACCCAGATCCATTGGCATACATGCTTAATTCTAAGCATTGTCACCACCATGTTATACAGATGATGTGGTACGCTTCAGATCATGAGCTGTTTCTCTCCTTCTCAGTACTTTTCTTTCTTTCTCTTTCTTCAGGATATTTTTCTCTTTAATTTGACTTTCTTGATCTTAAGTGTAACTGGTGGTTTGCACCTTGTTTTAAACCCTCTGTTTTTCCATTCATGAAGACGTCTGTTGATTATAGACTTTAACAATGATAGGTCTGCCTCCTTGAGAGTGTTCTTGACTTGGTTAGATGTTTCAAATTTGTTTTTACCTTGGAAACAATTCTCTCATCATGCACTTTAGTTGTCCTTTCGATGTTGCTGAGCTGGTCAGTGCATTTCTTCTTAAGAGTGTGACAGACTGCTAAATTTGTCACTCCTAAAGATATTGCAGATAGTTTTATTTATTGTGTTTGTTTTTCAGCTCAATGACCACCTCTCTCACTTGCAGTGACATCTCTTTGGACCTCATATTTAAAATTGTAGTGATAAGCTATGGAATACAAATTCTTTAAATCAGATAAATCAAATTTCATAACGAAATTATGAAAGGGGCCTCACCTGGCCATGAAATTGATTATTGGTCAATTGTCCAATTAATTTTAAGTCTCTGAAAATTACTAAAATACATAAATACACCGAGGTGGAGCACTCATACAGAATTTAAAAAAATTGGGTCTAAATAAAAAGATTATCTTCACTTTTTGGGTTCAGTCGATACATTTGAGCTAAAAATCTGATATCTATCAACAAGAAGGAGAGTCTACAGCCATATTAGGAGCTCTGTGAGGGAGTATTTACTGTAGGCACAATAGTGTTTCAGATATATGCTAACAATTACATTTCTAACAAGCTGATTTTTAGTGAGATTGCGTCACTCAGTTGCATCTTTGTACAACAAATTAGGAACCTAACTGTATATACATTTTGGTGTGGAGTGCAGCCAGTGTAACCTGTTATTCATCACTGGTACTCAAACTACCACTGTGGCATTTTGAGTGTAAAATTAGTTCTCTCAGTAGACTGTCACATTCATTGCTAATGAAAGCAGCAGGGCGGTGATTGTGAGGCCCGCCAGCCTTTTAGAGCAAGTCACATCTGTGAGCAGTTACATTTAGTATCTGTTGCTGGATGATTTCACTGTTCCGCCTCTTTCACTTGGCTGAGAAGAATATTGATTGGAGAGGATTACATTTAAGAGTGATAAGTGTTCAAATACATGTGCAGGGCTAGGGAATTCAGTCATTTGACACCCACACAGGTGGTTTCACTTTAGCTTACTGTTTAGATATGCTTTCAGATCAGTGCACACTCGTGCACAAATAATACATACCATTTGGATTATTTCAAATGGTACAAAATCAGAGCTTACTAATTAAAATAACACCCTTCAGTAAAAGCAAACCTCTTCCTGGAAGTCTTGTGGTTTCTGATATTGTGCATGGACTAAAGTATGACTTCAAAGCAGAAGACTGTCGAGAGAGAGAGAGAGAGAGAAATTCTCCAAGCGAAAAATAGCTTAATTGTGAAAATGTCAAAACCAAGACTCAGATCGTTGTGACAGTTGAGAAAATCAAGAACTCTGTGTTTTCATTGATTGTGCGTGCAAAGTCGAGCACAAAGTCAATTCTTAACACAGTGGGGATCCACTTCTGTGCCTGTTTGTTCTCTAAAGTACACCGTGGAGTTTTTTCTTCAAGGACATAAGAATTAAGTGTGATTTCAGTCTAGCATTATGACACTAGTTAATCTTTCAGAAACTGCCTGCATCCGAGATAAAATGTGCTACTCCTTGTTGACTTACAGTAGATGTGATGAAAATATGGCAGTTAAAATAGCTGATTGGCTACTGTTAACAACATGTATGTTTTACATTTTATACCTACAGTATGTTTAGGTGAGTTTTAGTCATCTCATCTGTTTATGCTAACTATATATGGTAATATTTCATCTTTGTTCATTATATAATAATGTAAGATTTAAAAATCAGAAAAAAGTCAATATAAAAAAGACCTAATATAAAACCTTTTAGAAAGCATAGCAGGGTTATTCTACCTCAGTTCACAAACACGTACTGAATTTATTTAGAACCCCAGCCTTGACCCTGGACAGGTCAAGATGTTCTGTCTAGGTGGGATTTCAACTATTATCCAGAATCTTATGATGACTATGGCTGTCCCCAAAACCAAATGTGCTTCATTATTTAACAATAATAAGTTTCAGTACAGGAAATCCAAGGATTATATGCGTCCTATGAGTCACACAACTTTTAACAGTGTATTGTAAAAGAAAATGAAAAACTATTACTTGTCTGATATTTTTGTGTGCTAATTTGTTGCAGCAGCAACAAATTAGTTGCTACTGGTAAGGTCAGATCAAACAAAAAAGTTAAAATATTGTAGTTGTATTTTGTAGCTGATGCAATTCCAGATGATATCAGCCCAATTTGGGTGAATAGCTCATCAAGGGTTTCCGTCTGAAGATGAGCACTTACCCACATTTTGGCTATTTTTGCCAAAATTCAGTTGTTAAAATATATTAAGTCATTGCTGGTTTGAATTAATAAAATAGTATGTACATATTGTATGGTAATATATATTGTATTGTAAATAGGTTGTCCTCTTCAGGGTTCAACACATCGGCAAATCATGTACATTTTCAAGTGAACCCATAACTGGCTATGTTGCTGTACAGTATATAGTATTATTATTATTATTTTTTTTAATTGTTAATTTTGTTTTGTTTTTAAAAAAATATATTTTCAACAATGTAAGTTTTTATATCTGTGGCTGCTGAATTTCCCCTATGCGGGACAATAAAGGCTGTTTCTTCTTCTTCTTAATTAAGAATGCTGCTGCTGGTCTTTGAACTGACTGTGTAGCATATCATGGAAATCATTGTTTAGTTTCAGTGACCTAAAATTTGCGAAAAAAATAAGTTAGTAAAGGAGGGGAATGGTGGTGAGGTGGCTACAGCTGTCCATCTCACTCCAAGAAGTTCCTGCCAACCTCCCTCCACAGTTCAAAGGCATGCTTGTTAATTGGTGATTCTAATTTGGCTATAAATGTGAGTATGAATGGTTATTTGTCTCTCTCTTTATCAGACTAGCAATCTATGCTGGGTGTATACTCCCCCTGCTCTCTAAAAGCTGGGATAGCTGTGTTGGTTTATCCACTATTCAGAGGCATTTATTTAGGCTTTTTTTGTCTGGAATAAAACCCATTTCAATTCAAATCTTACTGGTGGTACATCTCCCAGGAGGCAATTACAGTCCATTCTATTTCACAATTACTGTGATCATCCATGTAGGAGGTCGCAGCTCTAGGAACAGCTGGGACGAATAAATCAAAACTGTGAGAGCTGAGCAGGTGGAATTGTACATTTTCACTGTATCATCTGCTGTAGATTGTAGTTTTGCTGCGTGGTGTGTTGCACAGGTGTAGCTATCACTCAGAGCCAAGAAGGTGTGAAATATGCAAGTCAGGCTGTTTCTCTGCTGTCGGTTATTGGAGTGAGGTTGTGTTCCAACTTTTTAATGTTTTAACTTGTGTTAATTTCACTCATCAATTAAAGTATTAAAAAACTCAGTGGGTTAAAGATAAACATTAAATATGTTGCATTTTTATAGTTTTTTCTTCTTTTTTTCTTTGGTTTGTTATCCTCCTGTACTGACACGCAGATCTTTTATTTTTTTTTTCTGAGATGCCTGCAACAACCCCATTTGAGTGGAGTAAACTAATTATGTGCCGCTCCGAGGATGGAAAGTTACACTTGAAAAATTCAGCAACTGCATGTCTTTTCCAAAAACAAGGTCGTGCTGGCTTTGAATAATCCAGACCTCACTCCCAAAAGCTTTAATTTTAACCACTTTATTCTCTCTCTTCTATTCCATAGCTTTTGGATCAGTGCCCTTCCTTTTCAAATGAGGAATAATCATCAACACAACATTACACAAAATGCTACAGTACATTATCATATATATTATCTGCACATCTGATTCTTTGTTTTGAAGGAGAAGAAGCCATTTACAGTTTTGGATAGCTGCTGGAAATAGGGAAAGCGTTTAAATGTATCCAAGAAGCACAGATGTCAGGCAAATTTATTTGTTTAGCCAACTCAAGGAAGTGAATCATCTAAAAGGCAAGTTAACTAGTCCATGAATTTGATTCCTCCATTTGTTTATGGAGAGCTTATTTGTGGAAGTGCATTATTATCACAACTGAGAGCAAAGGATCCAGAAGCATGACATGACAAAGGGGATTACGGTCTATATAGAACAAATACTAGTTACTAATACCTATGATGTTACCATGAACCATGAGCTTTGTGGTCTCTCATTTCGAAACATCATATTTGGCATATTTGAAACCAGACGTTGTCACTGTGGGGTGAAACAGACAATGTTATTCTCATAGGGTAGCCATAAAATGTACCATAAGCTAATAGGAATGTGTTTATTAAGGTCATAAATCAAGCAAGAAGTCAATTTTGAATAGACTTCTATAAAATCAGGCTTTTGGCATCTTTTACCCAAAAGAAGTAATGGGTTTTATTATTTAATTACTCCCAGGAGAAATTAATTTGTTGCACTGCTTGTACAGTAGCTAAGCAAGTCAGTTTCTTGCAAACAGCAGCTGTTTCTAAGTCTTTGGCCTCATTTTCAACCTTTTGCCTTTTTGTGCAATCAAACATAATGTTCAAAACCTTTATTTTTTTCCACACTGCACACAAATGGAAATCAGCTGATCGCAGTGCAAATGTGCATAAGAAAAAAGGCAGATTTGATCATTTTTGTCTCAGATCAAGACCCCCCCCCCTTTTAAATTTGATAACAATTATGTTAGAAAATAATGTAATGCTCAGCACTTAAATAACATTTTCTAAGTCCTAAGCAAAATCCTCACTGACTTCGCTTTTTAGATGAGGGAGATAGTTGAGCTTTATATATAGTCTATGGTCTTTTTTTTGTAGCAGCTCTAACAGCTAGATTGGAAAATCTTTATAAACTAATCTGATTAATTGCAAATGACAGTGGAGACAGTCTCTTCTAATAATTAAATTTTTCTGCACTAAATCAGAGCAGAGTGACGTCTGAACAAAGGCTGTAACATTATGACAGACAGCATGTCAACTGCAGTTCTCCTTGACCTTACTGCAGCTTTCAGTACAATCTCCCAGCACATCCTCTTCCATATATTAGCCTCTATTGGCAATAATAGCATAGCACTCGCTTGGTTTTCCTCATACCTCTCTGGTAGTTAACAGTTTGTGTAACTACGTACGCAGATGACGATCCCCTTCACTTATTTGTGGGGGCCTCTGCTCTTTAATTATTTCCTACCTTGGAGCAGTATTTTCAGGAAATACGGTATAATATTCAGTTTCACTGTTATTCATATGACACCCAGCTCTATTTCTCTTCCAAATCCACAGCTACTCTCCCATCCACATTGGTTTCAGATTGTTTAAATGAAAGTTTATTTTACTCGTAAATTTCTCAAACTTTTTTTTTCACTATCTACTGGCATACCTTCCCCTTAGGCCAAGAGTCTGGGTGTCATCCTCAGCAGTATTCTCTCCTTCATGACAGATATGAAAAATATCGCCTGGTCTGACTACCTTCATCTTTGCAATAAAAAAATGAAAGAATACTTTTTAATCAGACTACTGTGTAGCATCAACTCAATTGAACATCTGGGATATTGATCTGGTCAGTTAAATAGTAGAAGGGTTGTTAATCAGTTTCAGCTAAAATTAACAGCAGGTGCAGTAGAGGGGCAACAATGAGACAACCTTCAAAACAGGAATGATTTCACAGGTGGAGGCTACTGACATTTCTTTCCCTACTCACTGTTTTTTCACGATTTTTTTATTTGACTTGGGTCACTGACACTACTGGTAGCATGAGGCGATATCTGGACCCTATATTGGTTGCACAGTCCAGCTCCTCCAGGAAGGCACATCAGTACATGCCAGGTTTGCTACGTCCCCCAGCACAGTCTCGAGAGCATGGAGTAGACTCCTAGAGACAGGCAGTTACTTAGGAGAGGTGGACAGGGTTGCAGAAGGTCCATAACCTCCAGGACCGGTATCTGCTCCTGTGTGCAAGGAGGAACAGGATGAGCACTGTCAGAGCCCTACAAAAGGACCTCCAGCAGGCCACTGGTGTGAATGTCTGACCAAACAATCAGATACAGACTTCATAGGGCTGCCTTTAATGCGCCCTCTGCTCACTGCCTGACATCATGGAGAAAAATTGGCATTTGCAAGTGCTGAAGCTGTGTGTTCATAAAGTTTAATTTAGTACTGAGCTGGTCTGAAAGTAGCTAAATGTGGCTATGGAAGCCATTTAGCCACTTTGGAAACTTTGGCCAGTACTATAACTTTATCACTTAGCTTGTTCATCTCTATATGTATTCAAGCATGGGTGTCCTAGCAGTAATTCTTAAGGGACGAACATCATTTCCTGCGTAATGTGCTCAAAAGGTTCTAATTTCCGGTGTTCTATTAGTTTTTAACGACTTGATGCTTTACCCTTATATGAGCCGCACAGGAATTGTGGGCTTGTAGTAGTTAGCAGTCCCATGTTATTTATTTTTATATTTAGATATACACACCAGTCAAAAGTTTGGACCTTCTCATTCAGTGTTTCCCTTTTTTTCCTTTTTCACCTACATTGTAAATTAATACTGAAGTCATCCAGACTATGAAGGAACACATAAGGAATTGTGTAGTGAACTTAAAAGTGTTAAATAAACCAAAATATGTTTTAGATTTTAGATTCTTCAAGGTAGGCACCTTTTCCTTTGATTACAGCTTGGCACACTCTTTCCATTCAGCTTCATGAGGTTTTCCCCTGAAATGGTTTTCCAACAGTCTTGAAGGCGCTCCCAAAGGTGCTGAGCACTTCTTGGCTGCTTTGCCTTCACTCTGCGGTCCAACTGAACCCAAACCATCTCAGCTGGATTTAGATCAGGTGGTCGTGGAGGGCAGGTCATCTGACGCTGCACTTCATCACCCTCTTTCTTGGTCAAATAGCCCTCACATAGCCTGGAGGTGTGTTTGGGGTCACTGTTCTGTTGAAAAACAAATGATGGTCTCACTGAGCACAGACCAGATGGGATGGCATGGTGCTGTAGAATGCTGTGGTAGCCATGCTGGTTAAATGTGCCTAGATTTTTAATACATCACCAACAATGTCACCATCAAAGCACCCCCATACCATCACACGTCCTCCTCCAAACTTCACGGTGGGTACTACATCTATGTTATGAATATATATGTTATGAACATCTTATTAAAAACACCTGTCTGACAAAAATAGTAAACCTAATTTCATTTTATTTGGTACGCTTCCCATTTATGCAGACAGCTCACGCCCGTGGACAGTGAGTTACTAATAGATAAAACATAAATATAAAGAATGCAGACAGGGTGGTATAAGCTTCAGTTATCGTCTGATTGAATGTTAAATTATGCAAGATGGAGCTCTGAATGCAAGATAAGGGTACGGGTAAAGTAAAGTAGCGATCAGGCCAATGATCAAAAACACACATCAGAACTGGTTTTGGTTAAAACAGGCTAACATTAAGGCGCTGGAATGGCCTTTCCAATGCTCCGATCTTAACCCTATTGAAAATTTATGGACTAGCCGGGTCTGTGCCCAGAACTAATTTAAATGAATTCTACTAATTCTGCCAAGAAGAGTAATCAAATATCCAGCCAACATAATAGCAGAAGCTTGTTTATTTATACCAAAAATGCCTGGTTGTGGTGCATCTCGCTAAGGGGCATTTAACCAAATATTAGTGGGGTGTATGTATGACCCTGTGTGGATTAGTGAAAATCCAAAATAATTTCAAACTTGTGCACCAAGTTCTTGTTTTTTAAATTCATTAAAGATATATGCTCTACAATCGCTCCAGCTTGAAAAAATGACCATGCCTGTGTTGAGTGTATGTAAACAACTGTTTATATGTTATGCTTTGTCTTTTTGGTATACAGTAGCTTTGACTATTTTAGCTCTCACTGATGCTGATTTGCATTCACATGTTGTGCATGTAACCCTCTAATATAAAAAGAAATGTTAAAATGGATGAGGTTCATTTGAGATGCCATAGTTGAACGAGTCAGCACTTACAGTGACAGAATGGGGAGCGGAAAACGCAGGTTGCTGGACCTCATGCATGCCTGTCTACCCCCATCATGCTCATGCGAACAGCAGGCGCTTTACAGGATGTGTCATGTCATTATTCACCACCAGGGGCCAATGAATGGAGAGCAGCAGAATACTTTCTAAACAGTGTTTTCCCCTGTGTGAGGGGAAGACCAGAAGCGTACATGTGTGTGTTAACGTCTTTGTGCATTAGCCCGTGTTCAGGAGAGAGAGAGACAGTGAGAGGGAGTGTGAGAGAGAGTGAAGGTGAGCAAATGAGCAAGCAAGAGGGAATGTCTGTGTATGGAAGCACTCAACATCCCTCCGAGATATTTTTAGCGTCGTTCCCCCCCAACATCTTCTGCAGCGCTTGTTTTCCAGTCAGACAATATAAGCATCTGTCACGCATCTCTCAATCAGGCACATTTCTATAGACACAGAAGGTCAATATTTATAGACTCCTAAGCAATAAATCATTTTCACTTGACGTGCTTGAAATATTAATTCCCTGTTAATCAAGCATCACTTTAAAAATACACACGCGCCGTCTTAAATACACACCCAGTGGTTTCTAAGACAGAGTGGGACCCTGCATGCCTGTGAGGGCAACTTGCTATCAATTACCTTACAATCCGGCATGCAGTTATGGTAGGGAAAGGACATATTCATCTTAGAGGTTTGATACACTGGTAAATGGTAAAGTGTTTTTTATTTATAAATATAAAATATATTCTTTTGTTTGTCAAAAGACAAAGTCACTCAAATCGTAAATATTAACTGGAATTAGACATGAGACAGCAGCCATGCTGGCAGCTAAGTAATGAAGTAAATAAAATTAAAAATTCCTGAAAAAAGGTTGGAGCGACAATGTCAGTGCAGTTAATAGAGTAGATGCAGATGTGATGTCTCATTTATATAACTTCATTTTTTCAGACAGATTTGCTAAAGGGAGACATTTGTGTGGAATGTTTAGAGATAGACTTTTGGGAAAATTAATGATGGTGATGGTTTACAATAAAAGTATAGCAGAATTTTACATTACAGACCATTTTTAAAATGAAGTTTTCTCCCTCCATACTCAGAGCCAGAAATCTCCACTTCAGTAACACTTATATCGACAATTTTAGTTTTATTTTAATTCATTGTTTAATTCATTCATTAATTCATTGTAACATTTTTACATTTTGCTCCTAAAATCATGTTTCTGTTGACAGCAAAACAACCAAAGTTTAAATGATCATGAATTGGTTTTGTTCTGTGTCAGAATTTCTGTTCTGGAAATGTATATTTCATGACCATGAAATGAAATAATACTTGGACTGTGAAAACAACCGTCTCTTTATCTTACTCAAAACTTATTTTTTACCTTCTCCTCACCCTCCCTTCTCTCCTCCTAGATCCCAGTAATGACAGGAGCCTTCATGGACTCCTCGCCCAATGATGACTACAGCGGCGAGCACTCGCTCTTTAACTCCTCAGCCAGTGTCCATGCCGCTGCCTCGGCCGTCTCGGTTCACGGCCAGCAGGATGAGCCACAGTCTGTCTCCAGTGATGCCATCTGGCTCTGGATTGCCATCATCGCCACTATTGGAAACATTGTGGTGGTGGGCGTTGTCTATGCCTGCACTTTCTGATGAACACATGCTTACAGAGACAACCCACACTCTCACACATCCTACTTTTTCTTGATCTCTTGACCCCCGAAGGATGCTTTGTAGACAATCTCTCGCTCTCTGTCTCTCTCTCTGTCTCTCGCTCTCTCTTATTATCCCTCACACCTTTTGGCACAGGAGGGGCGGGAAGGACCTGAGGGTGCAAACATTGTAATCCTTGACAATGACATATAGAGGGGTATATTTCTTCATTGAAGGGAAAGACTGAAAGTTGGCAGCATTTATCAGCAACAAGCATTTTTGAATGCTACAGCTGGAGGTTTGAGAAGAAGCTCGTGCACGGCAACTCTTTAGTTAAAAACAGAAACAAACCTGCAGTCTCACCCATTAATCAAAAGGAACTCTTGCATTTATTTTTTATTTTTTTGCTTAAGTTTGTTTTCGTGTTTCTGCTCAGACAGCATCCTCACTTATTATGTAGGAAGGAGAATGGAGATTAAATGGGGCTTAAGATTCAGGTCGAACTGGGCCATCTGAAACCACCACCACATAGTTGCTAAGCAATGTAGGACAAAGCAGCTTAATTATGCCGCTGAACAGAGATGGTGCTTGTTAGAAGATTTAAAAAGTGTCGGAAATATTTTCAAGTTAAGCAGCACTGAGATACAGGATATTGGAGCTCATATGTGTTGATGAAAATGGACATTTGGACACTGGTGTATATACTGTAGTGTCTTTAAGAGAGCAGGAAACTGCAGTTATTCAACATCCTTAAATTCACTGAAAATTTCATGAAATTGTTTTCAGCAGTGGCAAGTCCATTACGCAAAAGAGCCATTTTCAAGACATGACCCTGTGGAAGTGTAAATGTCCAGCAGAGTCAGAGCAGAGCCAGCCAGCTCCTTAGTACGCTCTCACAAGAGCTGTATGTAAAGCGCCTCAGAGAATGGAGCAGCTAACTGACCTGTAAATTCACAGGGAGTGAGTGGGCATCATTTGTCCTGCTTTGTACACGCTCTATCCTGGTAACTTGCCTTACCTGAAATAAACTGAGTATTTCCAGTCATGAAAATGCATCTGAACTGGACCATCCCTACATGTGAGAAAAGCGCCTATGGTCAGTGTACTGACCAGCTTCTCATAATAGTGAGTTTGTCGGCTTGGGAGTAATGACTTGTAGTCATAAATGATCTTAATGTCAATTCCCTACAGTGAAAGAGGTTATTAGAAAATCCAATCATTTTGGCATTGTCTGCTTAGATGGGACTAGATATGTGTGAAGAAAATATCATTAGAAGCACAAATCAATTTAAACACACACAACCCCCCCCCCCCGCTCACCTTTTTCCATATTTTTTTTCCTCTAAGGAAGTATAACCTATAAGTGATGTTTCTTTTCATGACTAAGCAGCGGAAGGTTGAAGTTTCTGATATTACACATTTATATTGGCAGACTTAGAAAAAGCAGTAAATGTATGTGTCTCAAAGTAACGTAACACTAACCAGAACTGTGGCAAACTTTGTGATAGATGTACAGTTTACTGATGTGCTGCCTAATTCAGAAATGATATTTCTGAATTAAGTAGCACTGTAAACAACTATATATGAAATTTTACACATAGTTGTATCTTTTTAAATTTTGACTATTGGGGGTAATTTATTGGAGGATAGTGGCAGCTGTTTATGTGGCAAGTAGTCCGTGTCCTAAAGGGGTTGCAGGAGCTTTACCTTAAGACCCAATCATTAACCATTGCTAAAAGATTCAAATTGTGTTTTTCACAGACCATACTATACAATGCACTGCACTTACACTACAAATGTAACTAGTAGGCTTTGATTTGCTAATTGATGTTTGTGCTTTGTTAAATGTCCCTTATAAGCTGCAATGGAAAATTATACAAATATGGGCCTACTAAAGTCAGCAAGTTGTTTAATCTGTCAACTGTTCATTTATTTTTAACGTGATAAACTGTTTTCCATATTTGGTTTGGTTATACTCTTTGTAGATATGGACACAGACAGCTGGAGACACTACAGCTGAGTAGTCATTCCTGTTATACTTCTTTGAAGTTTGCCGCCCGGGGCGCGTGCATAGTTGGTGTATTGTAATGTAAAGTCTCCAAAATAGTCTGTGTGGGTCACAAAAACTGGCAGGCATGTGGACAGCCGCATGGGCCCTCAAGCTCATTGTCTGCTGACTAATTTTACATTGCTTGGACCCACACAGAAAGTATAATCAAGGCCTTAGAGGGTTATAGAGAAATAGATGATAGCTCTTTGCTCAGTCAAGAAATATTTCTCCTGGGATTTAGAAAATAATACCAATATGTTAGTAGTAATCCAGTCTTGTACACACCATAACTGTTCAAATGTTCATACACTGGAAAGAAAAACTGGCTTACTGTATGTATTGTACGATGTAAAGAAAACTTTAGACCGTTACTATGAGAGTTACTTACTTATTTTTAATAAATTGTTGATGTAGAAATATTTAGAAATGTTGTAAACCACATACACAATGCTCCTTTTGTAAAGACATATGCTACTATTAAAATTTATGTATTAATGCAAAATTGGTTCTCTCTGTTGACTAAAGAAGCACACACACTCTACATAATCAGTTCATCATTTACTTGACTGTCACAAAAATTGATTAAAATGCAAATCTTGTGACTCTGTACACAGTGCTCGCTGAGGCAAGAATTTACAGTATTTCAGCTTCATCTTTTCTTGAATCACCCGGGTTTGTTCTCAGTGAAGCCGGTGCGCTGGCAGCCATCAGCATTTGCTGCTTAGCCATCAGGTGAGATTGATTCTAAGCTCAAATCACGCCAATCTGTCATTTTGACACAAGCGCCACTTGTTTAGACATCACCTGGATTTTGTCCTCTGTAGTATTCGGCTACTCTAACTCGCTCTGTCTTCATACTTGTTTTGCTGAACAAACAGGAAACAGGAACAAACCTTTGACCTGGTTGAAGTGCTAGAGGAACCTTCAGGGACACAGGAAGTGAATTAATGGCAATCTAAAAGGTTTTATGTATAAAGATATACTATTAAAAATATATATATATAATAACGTGCTCATTTGGTTCTTACCATATTATGGAATTGGGTCAATTTAACCTCAGTCCTTACCTAGTAAGGACCAGATGATTTTTCTATTGTCCTGATTACTGAGAAAGGCTCATTTCTACAAGTTTGAGATAAAATCTAATTCAATGTAACTACACTGATAAACCTTTATGCTCTTGTACAAACTGAGTAAGTCCTTTCTCAATTGAAAAGACAGCTCCACTTGATAATACATGGATCAGCTCCTTTCAGATTTGCCACGGGCCTTTCTGATCCCCCACCAGCAGATGAGATACAGATGGAAGGGAAGCTGAATGCACATGATCTTCACACAACCTTCACATTCCTTCCACAGCATCGTGCCTTATCCGATCAAACGACTCAGTTGGTAGGAAAAAAAACCCCCAAAACCCTAGGGTCTCACAGCAGCCGCTGACTCCTAGAGGGAAGTGAGGTCAGTTTTATTTATACAGCCGCAAATCCCAAATATGCCTCAGAAGGCTTTTCACAACATCCAACATCCTCTATTCTTGAAACCATCAAAGAAAATGAAGAACCATTGACCTCACCTGAGATGATTTATGCTAATACGGTGTAATCATTACACTTTTAGGTGATGGCTTTGTGAAATGCACAATAGCTAAGACTTCAGCTCTCACATAGAGAAAGTCAAATGACGCTGGCGTTGCCTGTGAAGAATAAATATTTATTTCAACCCAGCTGGAAAGGAAATGGTGTGAAAGAGTGTGTGAGGAGAGGATGTCTCGTTCCTCCCCTGTTGGCCCATAGTCTCACAGGATGTAACACTTCAGCTTGAATCCCATCCAGCTGAGTCTGAAAGGCTGGTGACAAGGTCCTGGATATGCTAATATATGCCAAGCTGCTTAGACACATCTTATCAGACTGTCACATTAGAGACGCATGGGGACATACAATGCACTGTAAAAAAAAATAAAAATAATAAAATGAAAAATAAAAACCCAGCAACTTTCTGCCAGTACATTGTTGTTGTTTTTTCTTTTTAAGCAGAAATGTGTGGGAATTTCCATAAATGGTAATATTTAATGCATAGTTAAAATATGTAAAAATATATGTAAAAAATTAACAAGTAAATTTCATGGCACTACATTTTTGCTATGTTACTTAATATTTCACAGACTTTAACAAAGAGTATACATTATCATCTATGAATGGGCCTCACAAAAAGCTCATAACAGCAAATTATCAAGTATTGCAACTCCACGTGAAAGACAGGATATCTGGGAGAGCATGCAGAGTCTGCGTGTATGTGAGCGTGTGAAGGAGATCTAGAAACGCCAGCGTCAGTGAATGATTTCCCATACTGCTTTTAGCTGGTTAGATTTAATTACCACATATATACACTGTACCTATCAGACTTGTTACAGGCAAATAAGTCTTAGTGTGCCAGCCAATGCATCTGTGATTTAAGAAGATGCTAAATAAATATTGCACAGCAATGAGGAGGATGCTGTGCAACCAAATTTAAGGTTTGACCAGATTTCTGCTCATCTAGGTGAGGTTTGCCAGAAACCTTCAATAATTATACCCTGTTCATGTGCTCTTTTTTAAAGAAAAAATACAAATTATTTTGCACTGATCGACTGGTTTATACCAGGTCTACACTGGTATGTACTACCAGTATGACAAACTCGCTCAACTACTTTGCAACAAAGTTAGTTAGCTACTGACTGATTTGTGTTTTTCCCTCAGGGCTTATGTAGTTAAGTGCGCTCACTGCTGAGTCCTGCCAGCAACATTTAGCACTACAAACCTGAACACTGCAGTCATCAACCCCAGTGTTCTCATACATGCCTAACTGTAACACACACGCTAAAGAATCCTAACGAGAAAACCTTCAAGGCTCAAAACATTCATTCGTTTACAGTCTCAAATGGTATACAGCGCATTTTTGCCTGTTAGCATTATGCTTCCTAATACTCTTCATTGTTGCTTGTGTTTGGTTAGAAAACCTTGAATGCATTAAATTCTTTTGGTTTGATTAGTTTATATTATTATTACAGTTGTGTTATCAGCACTGTGTCTTCAGTATGTGTCATGAAGTATGTAATCTCCTACTCCTGTGACAGCGTGGGCTCAGCTGTGCAGCAGGGAGTTTGAGTGAATGAATTTGTTGCAGCACACCACAACAGAGGAAGCCTAATGGAGATGCATTGGTTTGCCGCAGGTTAATGTTAATGGGTTTTCTGACCGGAGATTAGGCTGTTACTGGAATCGATACTGGGATGTTGCTCACAGGTTTCAGCTTGCACTCGCTTTCAAAAAAAGGGGGAAAAAGTGCTTCTTTCTATCAGATCACCAGTCAGCGTTCACTCCATAGCACACTGTATTTGTTTAGCTCAGATGAAAAGAGGCATTGATATGGTGCAAGTATTAGAGCGTGACATGAGTTGTGTTGTTTTTGCATCATGTAATAGATTCTGGCATTGGAAGGATTTACAACTTGAGTAGGACATTTAGGATGACGTTTTATTCTTTAGTCCAATGACTATGCAAGTAAATGAATGGCAGCTGTCATTCCTTACAGATATAAGAAAGATTTAATTTACTGGCACTGTGAAATTTCCCCATGACCTCATATAGAAGGGGAGAAAAGTTTGTAAGAAAAAGACTGCTGCCATAGCAGTAAGCTGAATACAATATATTTATATCACCAGGCATACACCCACATTCATGCTAATTAGTGCTTGTCAAGGTTCAACAGGAGAGAGGACCCACGTGCAGGAAACAGACAGGTCATGAAACAAAAGGTGAGTCTTTTGAGGCTGATCAAAAAGGTCCAAAGAAATAAGAAATCCACAAAATAAGGGACTCAAACAAACACAAGAAGAATGAAAACTGCTACAATTACACAGGCAGAACAAACTGGGAAACACAGGACTGTATATCCATACATAACACTAATTAGGGAACGGGAGACAGGAGAGGGCAGAACACAGGAAGAAACAATTAACAGCTGATAAAAACAATCAGAGGAAATCAAATGAAGTAAAAGCACAAGAGACACACAAAGAAAAGTAGTTAGCAAAAAGCAAAAAATAAAGCAGTGAGATGAAGGCACAAATACACAGAGGAGACAAAGGGAACACAAAGAAAGAAAAAGAAAACAATGGGAAAACAAAATATTAAAATCGGGAGCCAAAGCTCAAAAACATAACCAATCTCTGACACTGTCAAATCACTAAGTAATACATTACTTTAATAAAAAACTTTCAGTCACCAAAACAGGAGCACACAATGGATGAGTTGAGTGTAAGCCTTCTTATTTCTGAGATGTTTGTTGAGTTTTCAGTGCTCTCCATCTCTGTCGCCAAGTTTAGTGTCAGTTAATTGTTTTTTGATTTGTGAGCTTGGTTCTAAGAGGCAAGATGAAGAGGTTGTGAATCCAAAAGCAGTTTTAAAAATGTGAAATATTCATTTTCACACACTTTCATACACATTAGGATTGTGCCTTCGTCTGCATAGAGTCGTTTACACACACACACACACGCACACACACACACACACACACACACACAAATCAACAATTTATTATATTCATATTAATTGAACCCCTGTGTGCTGATAGTGGGAGGGTCTGAAGTTTTTCAAAGGTGCCAGCAGTAAATTTGCTGCAGATTTGCAGGTACTGTAGTCTAATCGTCCATTTGAATTCTTTTTTTTTTTTAAATGTATTCTTTAGATAGAGATGATAGAGCTGTGATATTGATAAGTGTTTCTGGCTTTCCTTCCTGGCTTCAAATAGGTTAGGCTTTATTAATATAGAATATCTTCCAGTCTTGCTGACTGAAGTGTCTAAAATGAACACACATTCACATTTCCTGTCACAGACAGTCTTAGTAATGCTTTGTCTACAGCAGCTGTGCTTCTTTTAGTCTTTATTATGTGTTTAACCTCTGCATATGTTTCTAATATTATAGTTTTACCTTCCTTACAACCACCACCACCTCGCCTTACATGACCACAGTTGAGAGGTCCAAGTCACTGACTGAATTAGTGGAGGAGCCCAGCAGAAGGGCTTGCTAGTATTATTAGTCAACTGGTCAGTCAACTTTGCTAATAATCTGAACTGTGACCCAACCCCCTTTCCCTCCCCCATTTAGCCTGGTTAAATGTTTATTTCTTCCTTTTGGCATGGGAATCTGTGGGGATTGACTTTGGAGCCGCCATCAAGTGGCTATTTAAGGAACTGCACGTCCTTGGCTTTATAATTCAGCCCTAAAGGTTGTTTCCCACACACAAATACTCCCTCAAATATACACTCTAATGATGATGTTCATTACGGATGGTTATCAATCCAGCTAATATCCTCTGATGAGGAGCGCACAGTGCAGCTTGATTAAACAAGATGATAAGCCCCGTAAGCAGAATCGCTCTTAATGGAAAAGCGTTAACAACCCTGCAAAAATTGACATGTTGTCAATGAATAAAATTCATTTTGATCATTTTATATCCAAATTATAGTCATAACTGAAAGCTGTCTCACTGATTAATTTTGCCTTCCTGTTGCTTGCTAGAACACAGATGCAGAAAAAGAAAATAATTTCTGCATTAAGCTCTTCTTTCCACCTCCAGTCACATGGGATGCTAAATAGTGTTCCAAGTGTGACAGGGAACAGAAAGTCTTAGTGCAATCCTGGGAGCTCCACCACCCCCTGATGCTGCTGCAGCCTCAGTGAAAATGCTTCATTACTGTTACTCCATGATGGAAGCTCAGCATCACCAGTCATCCAAAAGGCAGAAGCCCTATTCTTTTGATTTAGCATTGCTGTTGAGTGGATAGCTGGGTCTCTGCCTCTCTCACCTACAGTTCTATGACGCACGAGGGCAAATAGAGAGAAATATCTGTCACTGCCTGTCATCTGTCTCGTAGAAAACATCCTTCGAAAGAGAAGAGGATTTATGAGAAAGCTGCCCTTTGAACAAGATGGATGCGGGCCTGCCCACCTGTGCTCTGAGTCAAATCTCTCTGACATATTAAGCTTATTACTGTTATTAAGTTTTAGCATTACTTTCATTTTTATGAGGGAAGTTGACAAGGAACAGACTTGCTGCAGTAGTAACCCTGCCTGCAAAACCCTTTGTAGTTCTTGGTGGTAGAAAAAATGGTGAGGCTGTACTAAAATAGAGTAGCGTAGCAAAGCTAATGTTGCTTACAATAAACCTCCTATAATACAGAAATTGAACAATTGTAATGCCTTTGGTCACTGGCTCTTCAGAAATAAAAACTGTAACTTTTGTTACCCAAGATGAAAATAGCATCAATAAAAAAATATATGGTAAGAATCATTTATAATCATTTTCTGAGAGGAACATATCTTATCACAAAGTGCAGTTGTTATTGAACAGCACAGGTCCGAATAAGTTGTGTTGTACAGTAGCACTGTAAAGCTCTCACTCCATTATGCCTTCTTACCTATGCTTAATATTTGAAACACACATGTAAACACCAAGCATTTCCTTTTGTGTCTCACAAAAACTCTGCTACTTAAATTCTCTGAGCTTTAATCTGAGGTACCATCGATCGCCAGTGTCTGAAGCCGATAACTCTAATGAACTTATCCTCCACAGCAGACATAATCCTTGCTGTTCTTTTTCTCCTCCCCACGAGAGCCAGTTTAATCACAGTCTTTGATAGTTTTAGCAGGTCCATGTGAAGAGTCCTGTCCTTTCTGTCTTAAAGTAATGATTGACCTCCATTTTAAGGGAAGCTTAAGGTGTTTATTACCATGTTATAGATTACTACATTAGTCAAATGCTCTGTTTGCTGTGTACCAAAATTGCCTCAGTACATAACAACCTATTAACTATAATTAAGAAGGATTTAATACATTCAACACAGAAACGTCTGACAGGTGATGTCTGTGAATTATTCACCATTCCAGATGAATCAAATTTCTAAGCTACATACAGTACAAGAGGTCCCAATTCATGCCAGTAAAACCAAGCCACTGGCATATAGGTTTTTCTTTTTAGGTACACTGTGGTAAAATGTAGAGCTAGACATGGTCAGCAACCTTAGGTATTGATACAAGTAAGCATCCATGCTTTCATGTTGCTCTAGCCATCCAAATGTTGCAGTAGAAATTGAGAGTAATGGGACCAGGCAATGTTTTCCCAATCTCCTATTGTCCAAATTGTATCCTCAGTTTCCTGTTCTTACCTGGCAGAAGTGGTCCCTGGTGTGGTCGTGAGCTGTTGTAGTCCATTTGCTTCAAGGTTTGATGTGTTCTGCATTTAGAGATACTCTTCTGCATAAACTTGGTTGTATGGTTATGTGAGCACTGTTGCTTTCCTTTCAGCTCAAAGCAATCTGACCATTCTCCTCTGACCTCTGGCATCAACAAAGTGGTTTGCCCACAGAACTGCTGCCCACTGGAAATTTTCTCTTTTTCAGACATTTCTCTGTAAACCCTAGAGATGATTTTGTGGGAAAATCTCAGCAGATCAGCAATTTCTGAAATACTCAGACCAGCTTGTCTGGCTCCAACAACCATGTCAAGTTCAAAGTCATTTAAATCCCCTTTATTCCTCATTCTGATGCTCAGTTTAACTTCAGCAAGTTTTGACCATGTCCACATGTCTAAATGCATTGATTTGCTGCCATGTTTTCAGCTATTTAGATATTTGCATTAATGAGCAGCTGAACAGGTGTACCTAATCATGTGGTTGGTGACTGTATATCCACCATGGGATGACTGCAAAACAAGACACAGGAACAAGACATATGGAGAGACATTCAAACACAGGTGAGACTTATAAGGATCGGGCACACATGTACTTTAATTCTGAAACATGAAAACTGAAACTAAACACAAGGACAAAACAAAACAAATAGACAAACTGGAAACAAAGTGGCACAACAAACTAAGGAATAGAGACGATGCTTATATAACCTAAATGGGAGTAAATGTAAGTGTCAGATTTCTGTGCCCGCCTGCAGCTCTAGCTGTCACTACATCGAATGTGAGTGGATATCAGCATGCAGAACATACAGCCTGTCACCATGGAGACTGACATGTTTCACTCCCGTCGTCTGATGCATCCATTGGCAGACACAGTTGAGTCTCACTGACATGGTTGCCGGCCAAAATAAAAGTGGAAACCACTCCAGGGGCTAATGGAGGATCCATTAAAAGGAGAGTAAGACACGTAGAGAGACAAATGGGCAGGCTGACCGAAAATGACAAGATGACTGAAATGAAAAAAGAAAATGCCAGAGAATAGGAAGGAAAAGGATTATCACTGGATGTCCAGCTCTCTGTGCTGTGATGAATTTCTGACAGGTGTTTAGAGATTGATCGAGGCTGATCTCTGTCATCTCGGGCTCACTCTGAAAGTGACAAGTGTGCCAGGGACACTGTTTTCTCAGTGGAGCCATTCCTATATCTATCACCACAGTTATGATTCATGACACCTGTGAGGTCATTTCAGAGAATGTGGTTCACTGGTAAGCTCTTTGTAATTTCAAACTTGCAATTAGTTCAAAGTGTTGCTACAAATAAAGTTCCTGCATTTACAATAAGTGTTAGCATTGTTGTATTTTATACTTTACTCAAGTACACTGAGGTATCTATGCTTGTACCTCTTTGCACTTGTGCTCCTTTACATGTCATCATTTCAAATATTGTATCTTTCTTTAACTTTAACCGGTCACTTTCTGTCACATTAATAATTCAAAAAGCAATTTACAAAAAGAAACCCAATTAGATAAGATACACAAAATTCAAAAGATAAACAGCAAGTGTCTTTAAAAATCCCCCATTACTTAAGTGATGGACTCATTAACTGACTAACAATCTAGTGAACACTTTTATCTTTAACACTAAGATTTTTTGTGTATAATGTTTAATAGACAGTATTTTTATTGTTACAGTTTTTACTTTTTCCCAATGAAAACAAAGTAACTCTTCTTTCTGTAACTGGTCGGGGGGAGTAAATGTCACATTCGATGACAGCCACCATGTGTGTAGATCATTTTTATGTCAATTATTTTCATACATGCGCATCAAATTTGTTTTAAGAGATTATTTTTCCAAGGCACTGTACAATACATAATCTGTCCAGTAGATGGCTTCCTATTCATTTTTTTCAAATGGTGGGGTTCCAGAAAAAAGAGGATTTGCTGTACACGTTACGTCCTGTGCACTATAGAATCAGAATATCGAGTGTTTCGAATAAATTTCATTTTGGTTTTATGCAATCAAGTATAAATATGAAGAAAAGACCAATTGTACAAATACAATGAGCATAAGAATGACACATAAACAAGGTTAAAAGAGGTTAAGTAGAATACATGCACATTATAACCATATATTAAGACTTCAGTTTGAGATGAAATCAATATTATATATGTGGAACTGTATACTTTGTAGATTAATATAGGTATATTTAGTATACTAGATGTGATTTACAAAACATTTTATTACACATTTGCTCATCAAACATGGTAGCCTGATATGTTTTGATATTTAACACCCTGTAGTGCCTCTAGAATGAGCAGCTGGATCAGTGGGGTACAAAGCTCTTTCCCTGTGTGTCTATAGAGAACAATACCGACTGGGGTTATTTTGCAAAAACATGTCATTCTAATCCTTTTTTTTTCATGGTTATCTACTGTTTAATTGAAAATAGGCAATGTCTTGTGATTAATTTTTATTATTAATCTCTGCCTCTCTTCCACAGCATGTCTTTAGTCCTGTCTCTGTTCCCTCACCCTCAACTGGTCGCAGAAGATGGCTGCCCCTCCCGGTGAGCCTGGTTCTGCTGTAGGTTTCTTCCTGTTAAAAGGGAGGTTTCTTTCCCACTGTCACCAAGTGCTCGCTCATAGGGGTGTCTGATTGTTGGCGTTTTCTCTGTATTATTGTTATTCTTGTAGCGTCTTTATGTCATAGTCCTCAGTTGGTTATTTCTGTGTCTAGTCTGTGTCTTTGTTCCCTTGTCCCTCTTCCAGTTTTATTTTGTCATCCAGTCCCTGTCTGATGTTTTCAGTTTTGCTTCCCCTGGTCTCGTCTTAGTAATTACTGTCACCTGTGTTCCCACATGTTCCCACTTCCCTCGCTATTCTGTGTATTTACAGTAAGTCCAGTGTTGTCAGTGCCTGTTGTCACGACGTCATCATTGTTTCATCCCGCTGTTTCCACGAGTCCTGAGTTTGTTTCCTGATTATTCTGCTGGCCCCATCCAGTTCTGTTTCCCAGCAATAAAGTCCCGAGTGATTTCTGTTCACGTTTGTGTCTGGTGTCCTGCTTTGGGCTCCTCATCCTGCCTGCCACACAGCAGTTCAGGACACTTTACGTTGCAATATAAAGCACCTTGAGGTGACTGTTTGCTGTGATTTGGTGCTATATAACTAAAATTGAATTGAACTCAGTTGAACTTGAATTGAATTCTAAATCTTTTTATTTTCAGATGTACAAAGTATAATCTGTAGCGTATGTTGTGAAGTCCACTCTGCAGGGTCACACCCATATAAACAGAGGAAGACTGGGGAGAAGCCAAGGAGGGATCACATCACAAAGCTCTTTGATACTTGAAGAATCTTTTCCTTTGGAACGATAATGACTAACAACTGCCTTTTCCCCTTAAAATATAATTCCACATTTTCACAACAAAGCTTAAGTACTTTTACAACAGGGTTCACTTTCCAGTAATAAACCGAAGTTGCCTTTTTTTTCATTGTGGAAGTCTCTCTGAAAGTCCTTTTTTTGTTTGCAGTCACGCATTTAGAGGAAAGGACACAGGCTAGTGATATGTAGCTGCAATTTCCTTTCAAAGTATCACAATTATTTTGTTGCTCTAGGGTTAATATTGGCCTTGAAGTCTTTTCAGACATAGAAATAGCAAACACTCCCATATCCTGTGCTACAAGGACCTTGTTATGACTAACATTTCAACTGATGTGTGAAAAAAACACGTTTTTATTTAAGTGAGTTCTGTTGCAGTTGTGCAAAGGAGAAAGCCAGGTGACATCCAAGAGCCACAAGCAAGCACGAATGGAGAGACTGCAGAGTCAAGTTGACAGAAGAGAATTTTAATGAGAGACCAGTGTTTTTATGTTTGTTTTTTTGTTTTATTTCAAAACATGGTTACATGTATGTCTTTTAATATTTAAACTGCCATGAATAGACAACCCTCAGACATTTTTTTCTCCACAGGAAACCTGAAAAAAAACCCAAAAACCAAGCAGCCTGTGTGTCTGTATAAAGTGTATATAGAAAACTTGTTTTTTTCTCTCACATTTTCTGCTGTGGTCTTTTCAAAGAAACCACTTTAACTGTTTTAAAGTGTGAGGCTAAATAATCCGGGTAAACCAGATGAGAGCCCCAAAAATTCTCTGTTTGTGCACCAGTGGTTGTCCTACATTGCTAAAAGATTGGCCTTAGAAATGATTTATTTCAATGAAATCCTAATCAGAAGTCACAATTACAATTACGTGCTCCGCCAGTCACCAAAAGATCAACTATTCTTCCCTAATAAAGTGAGTTTTCTAGCACAGTTTACTTTTTGCTCTGTACTTCTCTAAACTATTAACGCCCACAGCCAGATATGCACACTTTCAGCTTAGTCAGTTGGTGTAAACACATTTGGAGGACCATAAATGGCAGATTTCCTGATGTACTTGTCTACTTTCTTTAAATATTTTTATTTTATTTTATTTCTAACATTCAAACCATGGCGTAAAAACAAAAGTAAAATTCAGACGCCAGACATGTGGACAGTGGCGGCCCGCTTACTGCTGACTCAAAGTCTTGCATAATAATTGTGATGGTTGGTTTGTCATTGATTGTTTGTCGGTTGATTTCAACATTTTCCAATGCCTTTTATTAAATAAAATAAAATAAAATGTAACAGACGGCGTCTATGAGCAACTTGTTTCACAATTTGTGGATTTCCAACAGTATAAACACCAGTGTTGTGGTCTGTACATTATCTGCCAGGAACATTTGAGCAGCACTGGTTGAATTTTTGATATTGGAAGAAATGGCTTTGTTTTCCAGGATTTAGTGCTCATCAAAGTTGCATTAGTGGTTTCAGACAGCTCAGGCCTACGGCCACTCCTTTCACTTCTTAGAAGTGCTTACTCACTCTCCTTGTGCACTATCCCTGAATGTACATGGCAGCTGTGAAAATTATACATACCAGGAGCTGTGCCCTGCTGTCTCAAATCTGCCAGGAGTTGTGGGAGACGGGGTGGGATCGCCACTGAGTAATGGAGCCTGGAAAAAAAAAAGTTTTTAGACAGGCACAAGGAGACAGGAAATGAGCCGAGTATTTCTGAAAAGTAACACAAGTCTTACCTCCTCGTCATCCAGACATTTTTTATGTAACCCACTGCACACTAGCGAGACATAACAGCAGCAGACAGATATGTAGTCATGACTACTCAAGGACTCAAATTTACAAGTGTAAAGCATTTCAGTTAATGAACTGTGAGACCTAATATATATACATATATATATATTAGATCACACAGTTCATTAACTGAAATGCTTTACACTTGTAAATTTGAGTCCTTGAGTA
>VUQK01031747.1:35376-59979 GCA_015106715.1 Bujurquina vittata
TATTATATATACAAAAGAGATAACAAAAGTTCTGCAAAAGAAAAATAAAAGATAAAAAAAATAAAATCTATAAGATAATAAAACAAAAAGAGGAACACTTATATATATATATATATATATATATATAGAGAGAGAGAGAGAGAGAGAGAGAGAGAGAGAGAGAGAAAGAGAGAGATACGATATATAGATATAATAGATTAATAGATACAATACAATAAATATGACTAATGACAAGCTAAAAACAAGAAACACCAAAACATAGAACCTGATGGGATTCAAATTGAACTTGAATTAAAAGCCAAGGTAAAAAGGTGTTTTTAGAGACGATTTAAATGACTGTATAGACTCTGCAGTACGAATTTGCAATGGCAGATTATTCCAGAGTCTAGGGGCTGCGACTGCAAAAGCCCGATCCCCTCTTTGTTTAAAACGAGACCTCGGCTGCACTAAGAGCACCTGGCTAGCTGATCTCAGTGCTCTATTAGGGTTATACAGATTGAGCAACATAGCTAGCTAAAGCTTTAAAAGTAAGTAAAATCTTAAAAACAATACGAAATTGGACTGGGAGCCAGTTTAAAACTGCTAAAACTGGAGTGATAAGATCATGCTTTCTGGTACCTGTTAAAAGACGTGCAGCAGCATTTTGGACAAACTGCAAACGATGAAGAGATGATCGTTCAAGATCTAAATAGAGAGAATTACAGTGGTCCAATCTACAAGTGATGAAATCATGAATACATTTTTCAAGGTCTTTTGGAGAAAGGTTGGATTAAGTTATTAGATGTCTTCTTTATTGGGCACTCCATAAACAGTTATACCCAAGCTAGAAAACATCAACTTATGCTGCAGTTAGAAACTGTAACTTGGATGCAATAAAATCTATTTTGGATCTTCATTTTCTAATTGCTGCAGGATTTAATTGTGTGGTGTCGCACACTCTTAAACATCCATGTGCTATCTGAGTTTGTTTACTGTCTTATAAAGGAGACATCACTTGTAGTTTTAGTCAAATTTTGATGTAAGCGTGGCTTGTTATGTGTTCTCAGTGTACCTTTAAATAATGTGCGACAGACATGAGAGACAGAGAGCAGCCAGACTGACTGTGAAATCAGAGAAGTGAGGTTTGCCTTTTTTTTTTGTTTTGGTGACATCACTTTAATTACAGTTTCCTTCAGGAGCGTGAGGCACAGACAGGCAGAGTAGAGTGAGGGAGTTAACTGTTGACAGTGCAGCAGGACATCTGAACATACTTTTGAAAAAAATGACTCTTAGACCTACAAGGTATGTATAAAACATATATATTTCATACATTGTAAAATATTACATGTGCTCCGTGGCAAATACATCCCCTTAAGAATGTATATACCACAGAGCACAGCTTTTGCTGTGAATGTAAAGTCAATGAGATGGAAAAACCATGTCTTTTTGCATGTTGGATAAATATAGTGTTACATATCAATGACCAGAAGAAGCATGTTTTTCTCCTTTTTTTGTTTTTTTATTCTTTTTTAATTGTGCATTAAAAACAACATCACTTGTAGTGCATCACGTTTTCCAAAGCATGTTCTCCTAAAGACAAATGGAATCCATGACAAACATTTGGCTGTTGTAAACAACAGAATCTTCTGCCCTCCGTTGTCCTTTCTGCCACATTGCTGCCAACTGCTCCTTACAGCAACAGAAACAAACTTTGGAGCCACTTTTAGTGAGCTGATGTGGTTTGAACGGGAACTGAGTTCTTAAACATTCAAACACATGTAAATGCGAGGTACATAGAGTATGATTTGAAGGGAGAGTTAGCATTGATGCTAAGGTAATGCAAAACAGATTTCCAAATAGGTAACATGATCTGGAATTGAGCAAATAAACCTTAAAAGCCATTAAGCTATTGGTGGAATATGGCAGTTGCTGCCAGTCTTGGACATGCATACATCTTCTTTGAGTGAAGATGACAGTTGCAGTGGATTGGTCATTTCATTCAAGTGTGAATGACAAATTTATTTGCTGTATTTTATTTTTCATTAGTACCTTAAAATTCTGCTGCTGCAAAGGTGCAATTACTTTTTTTTTTCAACTATGTCTTTACATTTCCCATTTATCTTTTGGTTCAGTACAAAGGTCACCGGTGCAGCGTACCTTGCTCCACGAGCAGAAACATTTTCAACATATTTGTTACTGGCTTTTATATTCAGCTCTGCCCTTGCTTTAACATTTCTGCAGTGGACAAAGGCACTGGAAAACAGAAAAATCAGCCCACTGGACAACTGAGCCTGGTAGACACAGTAGGAATGATAAACAGTAGTACACACTGGGTGGACAGTTAGGACATCTGATCATTAATATGCTTATTTGCGTCTTATCTGAGAATAAGATAAGAAGACTGATATCATATCTGTATAGTAAATATTGTATGTAGAAGTGTAACCACTGGCTGTGCAGAGACAATTACTAAGTGCTGGCTAAAGCTAAATATTTATCACAGATACGAGAATGGGAATCAGTTGATATTTAAAAAAAACAAACTTATTTATTGTTCATGTTTAATCATGTCTTTATTACTGTGTCTTTATAGTATCCCAGACTACAGCAGCACAATATCATATGGAGACAAAAACGGCACCAATGACACTGAATGTCCAGATCATGAAGTCTGGGAGTGGCTCACCTCCAGCCAACCTGTGTACATTCTGCTCATCACTGTGCTGGGAATTCTGCTTAACATGTTTGTCCTGATTGTTTTCTGCCTCCACAAGAAGGCCTGCACCATAGCTGAGATCTACTTGAGCAACCTGGCTGCTGCTGACCTCATCCTGGTGTCCTGTTTGCCCTTCTGGGCCGTTAACGTCATCAATGATTTTCACTGGCCTTTTGGTCATTTCATGTGCAAAGCTGTCAATGTGGGGATTAAGATCAATGTCTACTGCAGCATATACTTCCTTGTTCTAGTTAGCATCGATCGTTATGTGGCACTGGTGCATGCAATGTCACATGGAAGAATGCGTAGTCCAAAATATGCGAAACTAGGGTGTTTGTTGACGTGGGGTTTCGGCTTACTCCTGAGTTTACCTGTGTTCATCTTCAGGGAAGTGAGAGATTTCCCTGATTATGGTACCGTGTGCTATCTGAACTACCCAAACCACAAAGTGGAGGTGCTCTTTGATGGGATGTTGATCATTTTTAGCTTCATTATTCCCATTTCAATTATCTCATTTTGCACTTTCAATATTATTCACTCTTTGAAATTGCAGGCAATTGAAAGGTTCAATGCTGAAAACACAGAACGAAAGGCCACCATTTTGGTGCTGGCAGTCCTGCTGGCCTTCCTAATATGCTGGGTGCCATTCCATGTAGTTACCATAGTGGATGTGCTTTTACGTGCAGAGGTACTGGAAGGCTGTCATCTTGAAAATGCTCTTGACATCAGCATTCAGATCTGCACCTACTTAGCCTTCTTCAACAGCGTTCTTAACCCTATCCTGTATGTTATTGTAGGAAAGAACTTCAGGAAAAAAGTCCGGGAACTCTTCCAGCAGTGGAGGATTAGTAAGGCATTAACATCGGAGTCCACACGTTCAAACCTGTCCTCTACATTGAAAACTGCTGTATGAAATGCTGCACTATTGTGTGCAAAAATACAGAAAGATGAGAGTAGTGTGCAGTCATTTAATATTATTGTCTTCATATAAGTGGTTCAAATGATACGCTAAGTTCATGATTGAAAGCTGTGTAATAATATAGCCAAATCACACATTGTTGAGAGATTGCTTAACAGACTCTTTCTTTGCTATGTTAACAGATGCACAAGGTTTTAATGTTATCTTCAGAAAAAGTGACTGTTTCAGATTACTAAAAATGCAAAACACTTATATCGTTTAGCCTGAATTTAAAAAAATCTGAAGACAGGTTTTAGATTTTCTGTGTGTGATGTGGTTGGGTTTGTATGTTACAAACATCACCAGGCGTCAGAATTTAGGAAGTACAGGCAGATGTAAATCTGGGTGCAGAAAAAGATTACTGATATAAATAAAAGTTTTCTATTCTGTAGTTTTTTGCAGAAGGTACAACCAGAACCGCTATTTGCTTTACTCAGAGCATGATATTAAATAAAGCCAACATTGTGGTCTTTTGCTTTCTGAATCTTTATGATGCAGTCAAATGTTAGGTTGAGCATATTAGACTAAGTGCTCCAAGTGTTTTCTGGTGTTTCTGACTCACAATCTCCAGAGTTAAAACAGGCCAATGAGTTTCCACTTGTGACGCACAAACATGCTTCTTTTTGCTTGCTGTACAGACATAACATTCTTTTATTGTATATTTGTCCCCACACCACCATTTAATGGCCAAGTGTTTACTCAAAATGGGCTGTGGGCAAGGGTACACCCAAAGGTGTCCTCAGAATGAAGGACTGTCTTGCCAAGCAGGATATCAGGTTATACCACAATTGCTAGTGCTGGGTGCTGTTGTGGAATAAGAAGCATGCAGGCAAAAAAAGAAAAACGTTACCTCAAACTGTAAAATGTCTGCCAGGATATATACAGTTTAACCTCATTTCATGTGCTTTTGCGTGCTTTTTTGGAATGTGATTTTTAGCGTTGTCTTTCAAATCTGGAATGTTTGTTATTCCCACATTTATACTCAAAGTTCATTTTAATTTGTTTTTTTATGACGCCGGAAAAAGTGAAGCTTTTATTAAAGTTTTATGACTATTCTGTAATTGGATGACATTCATTTAATTGTTTTTTAATGGAGATGCCTGAAATAACTGTTTCCACAGACTGTTTGTAAAACATGGATGTATGGCTTCATCCTGTTAGTAAAGTCCTTTTTTGTGGCCTGAAAATGAACACTTTTAACACAGTTTTCTTAGTGAATTGAAACCAGACATGATGAACACTGGCTAAAGGCTTGTGAAAAGCTCAGCTCATCCTTGTTTATGACTCTACTGGGGACTTCTATAAAATAAACAGTTTTTTTTTTTAGTCAGTTTGGCCCAAAACTGAAGGGAAAAGTGTTTACTGAGGTCACAGTGCAATGGCACACAGTGGAAGTCTTAAATCAGCTGGGGAAGTTGCCCCCTGCTGGCCATTAAAAAGGACTTAAGGTATGCTTGGCGTAACCATTCAAAGCAGAAAGCCAGTATATTCAAGTTTCATACAGACTTTGGTCCCAACGCAGTTTTGCCTCTTCTGAAAAAAATAAATAAACAAATTGCAAATAAGCTGAAATATCATCTTAGTTTATGCTAGAGGGAGAATACTGAGAAATTTTCAAGTATAATTTATTTTGTGGCCTTCCTTTTCCAACATCAGATATGTGTTACTGATTTGGTTGCTAAGACTGACTTCTTTGACGCTGGCATGTGTGTGGTGTGTGTTCTGGCTGATAAACCACCATTAGCCACACTCCATTAAATCAATTATCCATTCTTCCTCAGAACTGAAATCCTGATACAAAGATAATGTCACACACATTAAGCCTGCGTTGGTATAGTTAAAAGGTTAGACTACAGCATATATTTGCTGTGAACATGCCTTTTCCCTCCCTATTTTATCCTTTGAATCACTGGTGCCTTCCAGCAGCTTGAGCGGTCGGCTCAAACACAACAGCTAAGCTACTTATGGAGAATAACATAACGGCTGAGCTCCTCTGCAACCACACAGATGCTTGGGACTGGGTTTACACCATGCAGCCTGCCTATATGTCAATCATCTGCCTTCTGGGAGTGATCGGCAACTCCTTTGTGCTTTGTGTCCTCTGTCTCCAGAAGCGGCGAAGCTCTGTTGCTGACATTTACCTGAGCAATCTGGCAGCGGCTGATCTCCTCATGGTTTCCTGCCTGCCGTTCTGGGTATCAACTATAATCAACAAGTTCCACTGGAGATTTGGGGCGTTCATGTGCCAGCTTATCAACATTGTCATTGGGATGAATTATTATTGTAGTGTGCTGTTCCTTACAGTTGTGAGTGTGGACAGATACCTGGCTCTCACTAAACCGTTGTCTCAGGGAAGGCAGAGACAGGCCTTCTGGGCACATGGAATTTGTGTAACCATTTGGATTGCTGGTGTCTTGCTCAGTTTCCCTGCTGTTCTTTTCCGCTCTGTTCAGTTCTTCGCCCATCTGGGCATTGATGCATGCTACCTAGCGTACCCCCATGAAGGGTGGCGACTGCGGTACAACATGACTGTGAATATTGTCTGCTTCCTTATCCCTGTTCCAGTTGTATCGTTCTGTACTTACCACATCACTAAAGTCATTCGCAAGAGACAGACTATGAGAAGAAGCAACAGCAGGAGTGTGGAGAGGAAGGCAGCGTACCTTGTGCTCACTGTTTTGGCTGTTTTCATCCTTTGCTGGTTGCCTTACCAGATTCTGATCTTCTTGGACACCTTGGATTACTATGAGGTCATCTCCGGGTGCACATGGGCGTACGTGCTGGACATTGGCAACCAGTTAGCTACTTACCTTGGCTACAGTAACAGCGCATTGAATCCTTTCTTGTATGTGATTGTTGGGAAGAACTTTAAAGAGAGGGCAAAGGAAGTGTTTCAACCCCTGCTATCCAGGAGGAAAGACCATTGTGAGGCATCTGGTTATGGTGACTCCAACCTCGTCTCAAGTAAACAGACAGACAATAATTTTGCTTGCTCAAGCTGCTGGACCGGACAGGGGGAACAAAAGTAAACACACAGAGAGCATAACATTCTAAATTTATTTACACATAAAGAGTAAAAATGTTGTGAAAAAAATGTTTGTGAAGGAACTGAACTTCATGTTCTTCGTCATATTGTTAGTAGTGCTGGACATGGGTTAGATAACAGAGCCTGCTGTGGCTTTTTAAGATTAACTTTACTTTTTCATTATGGTTTTCAAATTAGTGTTTTAGTGGCCTTAGTACAACAGTCTTTTTTGTGTGTCTCACACCCACACAGCAGACAGCAAACCTCCTGTATTCCTTTGCAGGCATAAGCCAATGAGAAACGTTTATCATGCCAGCTGCAAAACAGGCTTAAACATGCAGAAGAGTGATCCATTAACATCCTTGGTATGCTTGCCCACAACCATATCACACTTCTTTCTATAGTATGAAAGCTTTTTTTGGCATGTAGCCTAACTGCACGCTTAGTTTGGCAAAGCCAAAACCAAACACTTTGGAACCTTAGCTGCAGGCAGAACTGTGTTCTTATTCTTAGCAGGAGTGACGTGTGAGCTGTAATATAGAAACCTTTTTTGAACCATGAACAGCTTAGCAAAATTCCAATAAAGTTGTGTTTGACCCACATTGAATCATTAATTTTTAAATCTTCAATCCGCATATGCTTAGAGACCTTTGATTGGTCAAACCCCTGCTTAAATGACAGCTCTCGAGTTAAAAAAGAGTCCTGTGCTGAATCCTTGTACGAGAGCGTGACATGGGGACACCTGGTTGAGCCTTCACTCTCAGAAACTAAAAGTGACCAAAAGTTACTCTAAAGAGAAGGCAGGAAATAGTCTGTAAGATTCTACAGATAACTCCTCCACCAAACCCACAATATTTTATCTTTACATATGTTTTAACTTTCGGAAATGAACAAACAAGTAAAAACATGTGTAATGGAGGAGCTCAGAGGCGGGAGGAGTTCCTGTAATTGTTTCTGTAGAGGTAGACTAATCCTTTCCAACTATGTCTAAATAGTGGAAAAGCAAAATGCTAAATGCTGAACTTGAGCACGTTGGCATGGCGGTTAGCACTACTGCCTCACAGCTCAAATGACATCTAGGCCTGGGTTTGATTCCACCTTGTGGGCTCTCTGTGTGGAGCTTGCATGTTTTCCCTGTGTCTCCATGGGTTCCCTCCAGGTACTCTGGTTGCTTCCCACACTCCAAAGATATGCACTTGGGGTTAACTGGTCGTTCCAAATTGCCCATAGGTTTAAATGGTGGTCTGTCTCACTGTGTTGGTCCTGCTACAGGCTGGTGACCTATACAGGGTGTACCCTGCCTCTTGCCCTATGCCAGCTGGGATGGATAGACTGGCTTTTATACATTTTGTCTATAAAAATAGGGTTTGGTTTCTTGAACGGTCCCATGTGTTGAAGTTGGCACTCACAACTACTCAAAGTCACAGATGTAAGCTAAATATATAGACTGACTTCATCATGCTTAAGCTTTACTGCGAATGTAGTAGGTTAAACAAATAATCTTAATATTATCTTAGTTTGAACTGGTTGAAGTATGGGTTGTCATGTTTTCAGTAACATATCAGCCACAACATTTCTATGGGTATTAAGAGATGCAGTATATTTGTTTTGATAAGGAATGAATATTTAAGATTTTTTGGTAATAAACTAGTTTGTTTTTTAGAAAAAGGCCTCAGAGGGCGAGATGGTGATTCCAGTAAGCTGCTGTCATTTTGACCATAAAAGGGATGATTCAGCCTCTGTCATACTGATTTTTTGATAGCTGTTAACATTCTTTTCCTACAAATAAAAAAAAATGTTTATATTTACTCCAGTATGACTGGAGTGACCATTATCATGAGTTTGAATAGAATTCATGATCAGAACTGGATGAAATACAAGCTTAAGATAAATTGGTACAATGATAAATCATACAAATCATGTTAGTGTCTTTATTAGTTAAACATTTGGAAAGCATTAAGTGTATAAACAGTGAAATGTTTATAGATAAAAAAAAGTTTTATTAATGACATCTCGACATCATAGCAGACAGAAAGGGGTCATAGACAGGGAGAAATGCTGTAATTTGCTAAATCAGACAGCTGATTTATATAGTTATAGTACTGTGCAAGAGTCTTGAGCTACCCCTCATTTCTTTATATTTTGCTTCCAGACTTTCTTACAATAGTTTTTCTCTTTCCACCATAAAGATGGCATTTGTCCTCCTTTGCACCCTTTATACAAGTTTTGACAGCTCAATATTTATCAGTTAAGATGTGGTTTGATGAACATTAGAATCAGTTCTGGGTTTTCTGAAGGGTAGCCCTAGTAAGCTGTATAGGCAGAGATCAACCTCAATAACATCTGACATACAGGCAGTCATTTTGCTCTGGAAGCAGGCGCGACAAACAGTATGACAGAAACTGCTCAGTTCAGAAAATAGAAACAAGGGTCACCTCTGGGAGGTGTCAGGGGAAAGGGTTAAATGGATCTTAAGTATTTGAAATTTCTGAAGGCTGTTCAAGGCCTGGCCTATAAAGTAAACAAGAAAAAAAGGCTGAAGTATGCCACATTACATAAGAATTGACCTGAAAAGAATCAATAGAAACAGGTCTTATGAAGTGATGAATCCAAATTTGAAATTTTGCTTTCAAATCATTCATCAGTATGTACAGAGGATGCCAGAAGAGACACACAACACTGAGCACCGACTGTAGATCTATCTGGAAAACACTGTGGAGGTTTGGTCATGGTTTGTCTCTACATTTCAGCCCCGGGTGCTGGGGAGCTTTACAAAATCATTCCATACCATCTGGAAAATTTGTTTGGCAGCATCTTCAGCTTTCAGCATGAAAATGATCCCAAACACTCTGTTAATGCAGTAAAGGCATACGTGGTAGAAAAACACAAAATCGGGAACACAGTCATGGATTGGCCTCCTCAGAGTACTGTGGGATCATCTTGACAGCGATTAAACAAAATAATATTTGTATATATCTGTACATTTTTTCACAGCAGGTACACTTTTCCTTTGAGAAAAGGTGTTATAGGTGCACAAAAGTATTGTGTATCACGACAGTTTCAGTAACAATGCTTCCTTTAGAACTGCCGTTAGTTATTGAAAATCTGTGAATATTTTCCTAACAGCCTCAGTACTGGAACGCTCACGGTCTGCATTTTCTCTCCGACACGTACTCCACCGTACTCCACCGTACTCCACTGCATTTTCAGCTGCTCTCATCAGTGTGCACTGTCCAAATGTTGACTCCTGCATAAACAAGTTGATGAATTAAACTCGTTGACTGTTATATACAAAACGCCCATAGAAGCATCACTGTGTACTCTGACCAGGAGCTCGCTGTGCTCACTTAAGCCCCGTTTCAGACTCATTTTCTATCATTTCCGCTTTGACCATAGGAGGAACATTTTCATGAAGCATACGGTAAGAGCTTCTTTTGTCTTTTCAAAATACTCATCCTGTTATTAAATTGCAAGAAAGGAGACAATACACAACAGAGAAGGTCTAACTGATATTTTCAGGCAACAGTGTTATTTTAACAGGGGAAAATAATCCCCTTGATACGGGGCTATGTGCTTTTCCCCCAGACCCAAGCTTTCTTAAATGGAGAAAAGAAAGTCATAAAATTAACAACCTGTCCATTATTTATATAACCTGCTTTGTGCTCAGTTACACATGTTTAGTTTAAAATTTGACTTACTTAATTTTAAATGTTCAGCTTTAATCTAACAAAGTAACATTGTGCTGAAGTGTTATGAATATTAATTTTATTTCCTAGCCAGTGGAGTCAATGGAGCTCACAACTGTGGCAACGGCGTGGACTGAAAATAGCAGCTCGTCCCTGCCATCAGTGTCTCCAATCACCGCAGAATGGGACTTTATCCACACCGTCGTCCCCCCATACATCTTCACCTTATCCCTCGCAGGACTTCTCTTTAACAGCTTTGTACTGGGGGTGTTTGTTGCCCACAAAGATCGACTGACTGTAGCAGAGATCTATCTGAGCAACATGGCACTGGCTGACTTTATTCTTCTGTGTAGCCTTCCTTTCTGGGCAATGTCCATCCTCAATGAGTTTAACTGGCCGTTCGGAGATGCCTTATGCAAAATCATCAGCGCCATGATCATCATCAATTTCTACACCAGCATCTTCACTCTGGTTATGATCAGCGTCGATCGCTACTTGGCACTTACGAAGCCAATGAAGGCCAGGTGGCTGAGACGGACGCGGTACGCCAAGGTGATCTGCTTCATCCTGTGGATGTTAGGGCTCTTACTGAGCACGCCAACAATGGTTCACAGAAAGGTCAAGTTTATTAAGGAGTACGAGACTACCGCCTGTATTCTGGATTACGCCCATGACAGCTCTTGGAACCTGGCCCATCAGATTATGATGAACGTGGTGGGCTTTTCTCTTCCTGTTCTGGTCATTGTTTTCAGCAGTGGAAATATAATCAAGGTTTTATCTCAGAGGAGAGAAAGTGTTGGCTTTCATCATGCCAGTGATAAAAAGGCCATGGTGCTGGTGTATGCTGTTACACTGGTATTTTTGCTATGTTGGAGTCCTTGCCAGTTATTCACCTTTCTTGATTTACTTTGTGATGTCAAAGTGCTGGATGAGAAGTTGTGGTCTCACACTCTGGATATAGGAGGACAGCTCTCAGTATATTTTGCCTTTCTCAACAGTGCCGTAAACCCCTTGTTATATGTCTTCTCAGGGCAGTCCTTTAGAAAGAAGGTTAGCGCCATCTACAGAAGGACTAGATATCTACGTAGAGGATCAGACATGAACACATATCAGCGCTCCGCTGTGTCCACTTACATCAACAAAACAGAGCAAATTAAAGCTGTGGTCATTTTCAATGCCAAAGACTAAAATATGACTCATACATTTCTTTTGCTGCCTATGTGTAAAATTACACAATAAAAAGGAAATGGCTCTAAAACTATTATTTCATTAGACTTAAAACGATAGTAATCCTGTTTTATGGTTAATCAGCTCCATCAGAGGATATCTAATTTTGTGCTTTGAGGAAATAATGTGCACAAATATAAATAATGGACAGAAGATGGAGAAGAAATGGAATTAAATGTATTAACAGCTCACGTAATGACACTTTTGTCTTGCATTGTGGACAGAGCATTTATTTCTTTGACCTGTTTTATAGCTTTAGAGTGACAGATTTATGAGTTTGACATGGGGCTGTCTTTTCTTCTTTGTTCTTTCTCAGATTCCAGGCTCCTGTGGCACTCATGTTTGTACAAATTTAAATACTGTACAAAATTCCACTTGTGTATTTTGACGTTTGAGTCAAGGTCTGTTATCAACTTTTGATCGTTTCCATGTCCGCTTTATCTAAATCAAATAATCTGTGTAACAATAGCACAACTTTATTTAGACCAGTGCATTCCGACAGTCATCCAATTTCCTTGGCCTGCTTCGCCTTCCTGGAAGATTCTTGGAAAAAACTCAAGTGTACTGTGTGGAGGAAAGATCTAAGATTTTTTCATCATTCATGTTGTTGAACAATATGAAGATAATGCTGATATAATCTGCATAAACGTGTCTCTGTATGCTGCACATTATCAAGAACTGAATTTTAGCAGACTCCCAAATAACCTACCTCACCATTTTCATTTCACATGTGCATAATACTACTTGCTTCTGGATGTTGATTCTTTCAGCTCAATAAACCTTTAGACTGAGAGGAAATGCTGTGGGTGGGGGCGCATGTTGCTGTAGCTGTCTTGTCTCCACCTAATATTAGACCATTCCAAATTAGCATCCACTACAGTGCAAAACTGCCCCATGGCTGTTTTTCAGTGCAGTTAATATTTAAGTCACCTCAATTTGCAAATAATGTGCGGTATTGTAAATAATTTGTTATGTAATGTAATGTGCAGTGTGTAATCTCACAGAATTGAATATAACCAAGCCAGAAACTTAATGCCTAACAATGGATATAAAAATAATTTCATGGATGCAATGCTTGCATGTGTTTTGGGTGTGTTGTTTTCACTCTCCATCATCTAGAACTGATATTAAATAAGCACTTAAAATCAGCATAATCATGCTTACTTTAGTCACATACATACAATTGTTATCTCATTTTTTAATATCAAATAATATCAAATGTCAAAACATGCACATATCTGTTCCTGTCATTAAACATGTGGCAGACAGGCTTAGGACCCATGTGCAGGACTCAGAAGACAGTGAATGAACTTAATCTCAGCTTTAGTGCTGGAACTTATAAAAAAAAGAAAAAGAAAAGCCAGGAATACACAACCTTGGAATCAACAGGGAAACACACAGCAGAGAGGGAGAACAGCACAAGGGACAAGGAAAGATGGACACAATAAATATGCACCAGGTAATGAGGGAAGAAGAAACAGGTGGGAGTACTGCTGACACTAATTGCAGAGAATGAGACAAGGGAAGTTGAACTAAATGCAAAGCACAAAAGACAAGAGAGTGTGGGAACAAAATTAGAAATAACTAACACTGAGATCCTCAGATTTTACATTAGTCAGAATGAACTCAGCAAAACCTACGAGCTAGCATCTGCTCAGTACAAGTTATTCCAGGATAACCTGTACTAACTGATTTTAAGGATAATGGGACTCAACCTGTATTTATCGACTGTTTGCTCCAGTATTTGTGAAGTGTCTATCGCTAAAAAAATGTTGCTTTGATAGAAGCCACTAAAACAATAAGGAAGCACAATCAAAACATGCCTGAACTCCTTTCTTTAAAAAAAAAAGAAGAAAGAAAACAATACCTGGTACTTCTCAATCATCACATGCTCCTTCTTTCCTTGTTACTGTCAGCAGTGACTACCCCATCTATCAAACTGCCCTCTTCTGTTCATTGTCAGGACCTGTTCGTGTGCAGCTTGATCAGAGTCGCTGTGCTCTTATTCAGCTCACTGAGAGAGAGAGAGAGGGAGAGAGAGAGAGGGAGGAGAGAGAGAGTGGGGGGGGGATGACAAAAAATATTTTGTGAACTGTAAATAGCACCTGACATGATGGTATGATGTTTACAACTGTTTTTGGAAATGTCCACACATAGTCAAGCAAAATTACGTAGTGATCTACTTAATGAGGAAAAGTGGAGGATGGACTAAATGAAGAGAGGAGGGGGTAATAACTGAACGAGTCATCTGATATCTTCAAAGCTATCTCACATCACTTTAACATTAGTTTGCGTTCTCCTTTAAGCAAACAAATCAGAGAGAGACAGAAGACAGTAGAAGGTGGTACCGGGAGAGTGTTGCTGGCTGTTTTGATGTTTTCTTTTTCCATCTAGTGGATAGACGCTTTTCCCTAAAAGGTAAGCATGAGCTTAATATGCTCAAGCATTATGAAGAACAAAAATTCTTACAAAGTTATCATCAGCGCAGGATTTGAAACGTGACGTAATGTGTCACGATCTAGACTACAGATGACTAACTGGATTTTTCTCTGCATGTTTAGTGGTAGACAGTGATCTCCATGCAGTAAGAAGATTTGTGCTAAGACAAATACCCAGCACGCATATGATGAAGAGTTAAAAGAAAATATCCTGCATTTAGAGGAAAGTTATTTTGGGCTGGAAGTGGCTGGATTGTGAGAATCTGCAGAAAATGTGGTTGACATAAATATCAGCAATCCAGTCGGCTCAAATGCTGATACAGTACACAGTGTACAAGAAAAAGTTGTACAGTACTAGACAAATTAACGTACCATGAAGGCAGCCTGCAGGTGTATCGCTGTTAGGTTGTTAATGATAAACAGCGGTCAGTCATTTATGCAGTTGCTTTTGCATTATGCAGCTGGCTTTTAGTAATGGATAATGGAAAGGGCTCTGCACAGAAACATGTTTTGCCATTACAGCTACAGTAAGTTCCAAGTTTGAATACTTTTGGGTTGTTCATGTGACAAGGAAAAGACACGGATAAGTACTTATGAGCAGTGGATCATTATTATCACGTAGTATAATATCTGATAATTAACATAATAGCTTGCTATTTAAGAAAAAATGTTTTTATATGCAACATATCTCAACAGCTGCCTGCACCATCAGGGTATTCCAGTTAATGTTATCTTTAATCAGTGACATCCAATCCAGTGCCGTTTACTGTTACTCAGATATCATACATATCTTAACACGCCATAACATTTCCAAAGTTTAGATTTTAAGGATTGTCTCTGGATTTTTTCATTGTCTGAGCAAGTAAAAAATGACAAGACGTCATTTCCAGAAGCAGATGTCCTTTTGGATCTGTAGTGTCATGGTGTGTAGAATTACATTAAGTAAATTAACTCATCAGAATAGTGGTAACATACAAGAAAACAATCATTAAAACAATTATTTTTGTGTTTATTGGACATACATATTACATACGTTACGTTAATTTGGGATTTTAAATTAGCTGTACTGTAGGTGTGAAAATGAGTGTGAATGCTTGCCTGGCTCTCGTGCAATAAACCAGTGACCGGTGTACGGTGTACCTTGGCTCCAGCCACAATTTTGCCAAAGTCTTTGTGTTTCATTAACCTATTTGGGAATTAACTGGAAATACAGCTGGAATATGTTGTATTATTTTATCTCTGTATTGCTTGTTGTCATAATAAAACTGTGTCAGAAAAAAATGGCTTCAAACTGCTTTTAGAATGAAATTCTGTGTTGCTGTCCTCTATTTCTCTGCAGAATTCCTGCCAACTTTGACCCTGTAAAGATGTCTGGGAACCAAAGCACCTCAAATTGTAATGTTGATAATAGTAGTTTGATCCTAATTCTGGTTCCAGCCTACATCCTGATCATCAGTGTGCTTGGAATTGTCTTTAATGTGTTTGTGCTGATGGTTTTCTGCCTCCACAAGAAGGCCTGCTCTGTGGCTGAGATCTACTTGAGCAACCTGGCTGGTGCTGACCTTGCTTTGGTGTGCTTTTTACCCTTCTGGGCTGAATATGTACGAAATAACTATAAATGGCTTTTCAGTGAAAGCCTGTGCAAGATAGTACCAGCTGTTATCAGAATGAATGCATTCTGCAGCATCTACTTCCTTGTTCTTGTTAGCATCGACCGCTACGTAGCACTGGTGCACCCGCTTTCCCATGAAAGAATACGTAGGCCATTTTACGCCAAACTGGGATGCCTTGTTGTGTGGGGTCTTGGCCTGGTCTTTGCTCTCCCTGCATTAATCAACAGAAAGTTAATTGCTGATTTGAATCGTACTCGATGTGATTTTGACTACACGGGCAATCAATATCTGGTGTCTGAGGGGATGACCATCATGTTCAGCTTCATCATCCCTGTTTCAATTGTTTCCTTCTGCACTGTCAGAATTATTCAATCACTGAGAAACCGGGCAATGGGAGGTTTAAATAGTCAGCGAATGGAGCAGAAGGCCAACACTCTCATCCTGGCAGTTCTCCTGGCATTCCTGATCTGCTGGGTGCCATTCCATGTGAGCAAGATACCGGATGTGCTCGAACACATTGGCATTCTGAGTTGTCACATCATACTGATCACCTTCCAGCAGATCTCCACATACTTAGCCTTCTTCAACAGTGTCCTTAACCCCATTCTCTACGTCATTGCTGGGAAAAACTTCAGAAGAAGAGCAAAGGAACTCTTCAAGCACTGGAACAATAAGACATCAGAAACATTCAGCCTAATGTCAACACGCACACGCCTGACAACTGTGAAAGCTGGAAAAACCTCAAGCTGAGAGTTTTTTAAACTTTTGATGTGTGTTTCGATGATTTTATATAACAAATTGAGCAGTTATTCACCCAAGCATAATTTTTTCTTGTTATGTAATCTGAATATATAGGGTTTATTTAGCATTATTTATGCAACACTCTTGCTCCAGCAAGTGATATGCCGACATAATATGTATTTATTTCACAGTTGTGACTACTTGATGTAGTACTGATTGAGCAAGATTGAGTGTTTCTCCAGCTGGAACATAGCTGGCGTGTGTGTGTGGAACGCACATGTATAGACATATGTTAGACCACATTTCAGCATCCTTTTGTGTTTAACGTTTTTCCTCAAACGTTCAATAGAAAATGAGGGTGTGGCTGGTTTTAAAGCCAGTGATCCAATATGTCTTAGTTTTAACATCCTGTTGACATTTGTAACATGACAGGATATAAGTCTCAAATTTCTGAACCTGCCATTCTTTTGCTCATGCCCTAATTGTTGGTATTAGACAGGATTTCAGATTTAATTGAGTAATAACACTGCTGCATAATTGAATAGCGTTACCACATTTATCTCAAATCGCAGAAGTAATGGACACAAGCTAAGATAATGGAAGAAATATACAAAAGAGATGGAAGCAACATTTTAAGTGTTAGATATTCCACGCTGGATGTGTATAAAATGTGGTTTTATTGGAATATTTTAGTGATGAACTTAAAAAAAGCAAACCTGCCATATTTTAAAACCACATAATATTTCTTAATTTTGTGTATTATATTGTAAAAGATTCCTTTCTTATTTTGTGATATGAAAACAACAGTTTTAACCTGCTGACACAGAAGGACGGGCTGCAAACTGTGTAAATATTAGCATGCACATCGCAGTATATGAATATCAGTGAATTGCATGCCTCTTTGTACACAAACTTCACTGTTTCTGACATCTTCTGTGTATTCACTGTGAAACTTTTATATAATGAAATTATTGTAACACCTAGGTCAATGTAAATACAAAATCTCAATCAAACTCATTTATTGACATTAATAAATAAACCAAGACTTTTGAGACTTCTGTAGTCCCCTGTGATGAATGTCACGGGGACCCACAAACATGCATTCATTCAGCTGTTGTGAATGTGAGCATCAGTGGTTGTCTCTATGTGTTGCCTCTGTCCAGGGTGGACTAACCCTATGACAGCTGGGGTAGGTTGCAGCCTGCACACGATTATGACTTGAATAAACGGTTAAGCGAATGGACATGTCACGGTGGTTCTCAGCTCTTCCAATAAGCCTTTATTTGGAAATAAAAAATTAAAGAACGCCAGGCCTACTTGTCCACTCCATGGAAGGTTTGAACTGTCACCAGGCAGTTGTTAAAATGTAAACATCCAGATAACTACATCATTTCTGTCATTAGCGGTCTCTGTTGACAAAAAAAAAGGCTCTTCCTAATTTAAACTGAAGCATTTAACTCTCATAGAACACAGGCCACACAGAAAATATAATCATGTACTACTGGAGAATTTTCTGCTTGTTTAGAATTAATGATCATACATGATACAAATGCTTTCATATACATGCGTACTCACACACAGGGAAGGAACAAGGAACGGATTCTGTATTTAATTCCAGTATTCTCTAAAAAAATGTCAACAATGAAAGCACAGGATCCTTTCTGATATTTGAGGGTAATCAAGAAGTTCAACTATGAGCATTTTCAGATGTTACGTTAAAAGTAAGGTCAAGTATATAAATGTTTACAAAATAATAAAATAAATACAATGATAAATACAGTAAATAGTGTAACGAGACACACAATCCTTCTTGAAAAGGGAAATAAAAGAGGAGGGATTAACTGATAAGAGGAGGTGGCAATAGAGTGAGGCATCCCACTTATTCAAAGCTGTTGTCTGACGTCAATTCAATCCTCTCACTTTCTCATTTAACTAAGCAAGTCAGAGAGGGACACCTTTAGTAGATGGCTGTTGTGACCTTTTTTTACCCCCGATCTGGATAACAGATTCTTTTGCTTGCAAGGTAAGCTTTATTTGTGTTGGTTTTTACTTTCTGGGTTTCTACCTCGAATATTTGCAAGTTCATTAACAATTTAGCATTGTTCAGCATGAACAGTGTTCATGCCATTTGCCATTACTTTTGAATAACATCATGCACAATAAAAGCACAATAAAAAGACTCTTCAGCTAACATACCAGCTATGCAGGTTTTGAAACCTGTTATTTTTTTGACTGTAACATGTCAGCATCTAGGCTGGAATTGTCTCAACATGTTTTGTGTTTTGATCAACTTTCTCATGCAGTAAGAACATTTTTGGGAATCCAAACACGTACACAAAATGAAGAGTTTAAAATATTCTAATGAATGTGAGGAAATGCAGAAAAGTGTTCAAAGTTCCAGTGCCATCTACAGTACTAATTTTACTCAGATATCCATCATCTTTTAACACACCATATGATTTCTGTAGAGAGATTAGAGACTGTGTTTTCACCTATTTCATTGTTTCTATTTCATTCAAAAGTTATGCCAAGCGGTTCCATACAACTGTATTAAGTAACTCTTAAAAATTGACTGCATTTTACTGTATTATGTTAGTCCAGAATAGAATAGCCTTTATTTTTATTATATGTACTTAAACATACAATGAAACTGCCTTCCAGAACACTCATTCAAAGACAAAACAGGCCAGACAAACATGGGGAGATATGCCAAGTCAAGTCAGATCAAGTCGTTTATTTCTAAAGCCCATGTAAAACAACAGCAGTTGACCAAAGTGGTGTACATTTAAAATAAATAAAATAATAAAAAACACAAGATTTGATGACAATTAAGGAAATAAAACACAAGTAAAAACAGCATTAATGATGTATCCAGGACTCAAGATTCAGTCTGATTTAAGAACCAGAGAATAAAAATGGAATAATATCTAGAGGACATCTTGTGGGTTTCAATTGGCTGACTACTTCATTCAGCAGTGTGAAAGACACGGGCTAAAGTGGTCAAAAGCAACAGAGGTATAATGTGAGCAGATGGGTCAGTGATAGGAGAGATAAAATGACACGTAATATTAGCAACAAATAATCTCAGTAATTTGAGATTTTTTGTGGAATGGATCAGAGAAAGAAAGTCATCAGTGTTCAAATGGATCTATCGTAAAGTACGGCATGGTTACTTTTTTGATAACAACAGACAGAACGATCAGCAGTAACAGAAGTAACCATGCAAGATTGGTGTGCAGGCACATCGGATTTGGCAGACTGATATGAAAATGAAATCTCAAATATTACAGGCATGTGATTGGAAAAATTAACTTCATAAATTTCAATGTCACAGAGAGGCAGACCACTAGACAGTTCAAGATCCAGAGTATGCCCATGTTCGTGTGTTTGGCCTTTAACTAACTGAACAAAATTAAAAGAGTCCATAAGATTTAAAAAAAATCATTAGTCAGTGTCATGCTCCTGGGCTGGTGGCCCAGTGTTTTGTGTTCTTTTAGTTTGTTCTCATGTTAGTCCTCAGTTTATTTCTAGTTCTTTGTGTTTCCTTTGTGTTTCCTTGCGTCAGGTCAGCATCTTTGTTCCCCATCTGGCTTCCTGTTTTATTTTGATAGTCATTTGGTCTTTGTCGGGCATGTTCAAATTTGCTTCCCCTGGTCTCGTCAGTGTAATGCGTTTCCACCTGTGTTCCCAGCTGTTTCCACTCCCCTCATTTCCTTGTGTATTTAAGTCCTGTGTTTTCTGTGCCTCGTGTCGCGTCGTCGTCTAACTTCATTGCGTACCCTGCCTGCTGTGTGTCCCCTGTTCAGTTTGCAATAAACCTCCACCTTTCTGAGTTTGAGTCCGTGTTTGGTGTCTGCTTTAGGGTCCTCAATACTGCCTGCCACACAGCAGTTCATGACAGTCAGTGGTGCATTTAAGCAGCAGACATGAATATTAAAGTCACGTAGAATTAAAATACTGTCATATTTTTGGCATAATCCCTGCCAAAAATTCAGAGAAGTCCAGGATAAAATCCTTGTTATATTTCGGTGGTCGGTAAACCGGTGCACACAGTACATCCTGGACATGTTGATTTCAAATAACTGCAGTTCAAAGATGGAGTAAACATCAGCTGTTACAGTAGCTGACTCAAGCAAGAACCATTGGCTTAACCAGCCAAAACACACTCATAAAAAATTTAAAAATAAATAAATCACACTATTGTTGGACTCACAGAACAAATGAGGCTTTTTTCCCCTTTACTTGAGTCCTTTGTTTTATTTTAATAAAATACTGTGCTTTTGCAGGTTGACTCAATGATTCTTTAAAACCAGCCTCCAGTCAGATTTTATTTTTGTAGTGTAATAAGACAGCTACACTTAACTCGAGACAGTGAGCGACGTGAGGAAGCGAATGCAATACAAGAGACCAATAACTACGAAAATAAAACCGGAAGTAACAACAACTGAAAAAGATGGGAATAAACTCAACACAGAGGGACTACTGAGGGAACTATAAATATAGAGTTAGTAAAATGAAAATAAAGAACTGCAGAGAAAGAATATTGTTAGATGAATATAAATCCAACCTAAACATTAAAACTAAGAATCAAGAAACCATTTCACGACCAAACAAGAGAAAATAAACTCCAGATAACCCAAAAACCTTGAGAACAGGTCAGGGAAGATCTGATCTAGCCTTAGCTAGAAGGTCAAAAAGGAAAGTTTTAAGTCTGATCTTAAAACCAGAAAGGCGGTCACTGCCTAATTTCACGGTTATTTAAATTAAATAAACTCATGAAATTTTAACACCTTATGTTCCTTCAAGGTTACTGAGATCACCTGACCACCTACTTCTGCCTGTTTCCAAAATAATCGTAAAACAGTAACCATATTCCCTGCGTAAATGCGCACATTTTTGTCTCTATTCCAGGTAAAACTTGTTATTTGCTTACAGACAGTATTACATACTGTAAGATTAACACTTTAATAAATTGTTGCATTTTGACAGACATTTCAATATTGTGCAGAGCTGACAGAAGCAGTAAACCAAACTACACGAAACTGCGGATTTCTGTAACTTGACTAAAAATCTCAAACCCTGCAAATCCATCGATTCACTTTCAAAAATATCTCGATTTCGTTTCTTCCTCCTTGTGGGTGTGAAAGGGAAACACCTACAAATACATAATGACGTTAACGCAAACTATAACTGTGTCCGTGGGCCACAGTGACTAATGCCCTGCACGACACACTCCTCTTTCAGTGCTGAAAAGCTCTGTCGGGATTTAATAAAGAGGCGCAGCATCAGTTTTGCGACGGTGGACACAGCGGGTATTACAGTGGCTGACCTTGTACCGGATACGTGTTTGTAGGAGTTTTTCTTTCACAACAAAAAATGGGGAGGAGGATATTTAAATACATTAAAAAAAATAAGACAGTATAAAGCATGTCTTATTTTCGTTGTTGGATTTGTGGCATTTATTTGAAATGAGAGGGGGAAACGTTATGAGAGTGAATAACTGTGACGGGTGGATGAGCCAAAGCTGTGAGCGCAGTGCCAAAACTTTAACTCTGTGCCGTAACTCTTCACTCAATCCTCACTTTGCAAGTTCGGAGGTGAGTCCCTTTGTGATCTTTTTTTTCTTCTCTCTGTCTGAGCCATCCATCCCATATTGAAATGTCTGGGAAGATATAGGTGCTAATGTGACTGTGTTAGTGTGTCAGATTAATGTTCCTGAAGCCTCACAAATGAGCAACGGGCGCACTGACACAGAAGTGCTCGGGATCTGACGGTAAATAATATTTGGTGTTCTTCTCCAAAGCATACAAGTCAGATGTTACACAGATTTCAGTTTTTTACAGTGGAGTGGTTTGTAACAATGTGGCTCACCTCTGGATAAATCCTGCGCTGCACCTGACTCTCAGACCTCACACAGTCCCAGCAGTTTCTATTAGAGGGTTGGGGGGGGCACCAGTATATCAAAATCATATCGTCTCCCCTTCAACTTCCTCTCATTTATCTTAACTCTCACACTGTCTTCATAGAGAGACACGTATGAAACCTGCGCTCACACTGTATTATGTTTAGGACCTCACTCTCCCTCATTGGGTGTGCTGGAGCATGTTCCTTAGAAGGAACACACCAAGAAATAGAGGGACAAGAATGGAGCTAAAAAGGTATGAAGGCTGTGTCGCTCCAGCTTTACCCCAGTGGAGTGCAACATTGTACCGCCGAACCTTGGAATTTTGATCTTGTATCTTCGAAGGTCCACAGTAAATCACCCCAAGGGTACAAAATCAAAATTCCAAGGTACAGGTGCAGTACAGTGGTGGATACTCATATTAAATCTCACCAAGGTTTCAAATATTGAAGTGAACATATTTGAAAGTAACATTGGAGTATTTAGAGTCTTGGCTGTGCATGTGAGTGAGAGTGATTTCCTTGATGTCATCTCAGGCACACAGCTCTGGCTGTGAGCACAGCAGCTGCAACCACCAATAGTATACTATTCTGGTCTTTTTGTGAGGAGCAGCCAATCAGAATCAATTTGGTTTGCAAAGAAGGAGCTGCAACAGCTTGTTTGATACTCAGGATGAAACCAGGGACTTCACCAAGGCCAGTGTAAGATAAATAAGGATTACTTTGGACTGTGAATCAGACAAAGCTACTCTAGTTATGTCCAAAAATAAAAACATGCAGCTGGAAAGAAACTGAAATCATCCTTTTTATTGTCTTGGGGTTTGTTTCAAGTTTCTAGAGAATGTAAGATAAGATAACGGAAGAAATATAATAATGAGATGGAATCAAGTATTGACACTAATAACGCAACATTTTAATAGATATTCCACGCTGGAGTTGCATATGATAGTTTTATTGTTAGAGACTTGGAATATTTTAGTGATGAACTTAAAAACAACAAACCTATCATATTTTAAAGCCACGCAATATTTCTTAATTTTGTGTATTACATTTTAAAAGATTCCTTTCCGATTCTTGTGATATGAAAACAACAGTTTTAACCTGCCATCACAGAAGGACGGGCTGCACACTGTGTAAATATTTGCATGCACATCGCAGTATATGAATATCAGTGAATTGTATGCCTCTTTGTACACAAACTTCACTGTTTCTGACAGCTTCTGTGAATTCATTGTGAAACTTTTATATAATGAAATTAATGTAACACCTAGCTTATGTATGTAAATACAAAATCTCAATCACACTTATTTGTCGACATTAATAAATAAAGCAAGCCATTCCAGACTTCTGTAGTCCCCTGTGATGAATGTCACAAGGACTCACAAACATACTAAGCATTACTTTTAATGTCCATCATGAGTCTTACAATGTTAAAATCTTGTGCACCTCCAGGTTAAGTAAGACCCCTCTGGTGGGACACAGAGTGGGGGTGTGGACAAACTAAGTTGAAGCAATATAATTTAAACAGGAAAACTTAACTTTGTGTAGTTTTTGAAGGGAGTGCATGCCAGAAAAAGACTTATTATTTCAAACCAGCAACAATAATAGTTTAAATAAAAATGCTCATCCTGATTTAAACTGAAGCATTTAACTCTCATAGAACATAGACCATACAGAAAACATAATTGTGTACATTTCAGATGTTTTTGTTAAGTTCCTTTGCAATCCCTGTTCTATTTGTAGTGCCAGTGAGAGATCTTCAGGCACTGCCTCTGCTAGTTGCTGATCATAGGCACCTGATGATGGCTAAAGGCTTGTGTGAGGTCAGCTTTGCAGGGATCACCACTTTTTGCTCTTGTGCTCTCTCAGTTGCAATGGTTTTAGCAGGGCTTATCAAGGGATATAAAATACCCCCCCCCCCTTTTTTTCCCTTAAAACTCTGGTGTCAGTCTTGACTTTATGTTGCAGCTTTTGAGCCGGGTTGTAACATTATGTTCACAGTGATGTCAAATATATAAAAGTCTACAAAACAATAGATGAATAAATTCAATGATAAATACAGTAAATAGTGCAAAGAGACGCGCAATCCTACTTGAAAAAGGGGGGGGGGGTTAACTGATAAACAGAGGAGGTGGCAATAGAGTGAGTCATCCTACTTATTCAAAGTTGTTGTCTGACATCAGTTTAAAATCCTCTCACTTTCTCATTGGTGTAAGCAAGTCAGAGAGGGACACCTTTAGTAGATGGCTGTTGTGATCCCCCCCCCCCCCCTCCGGCTAAAAAATTCTTTTTCTTCCAGGGTAAGTTAAAAAAACCACA
>VUQK01031747.1:59999-74920 GCA_015106715.1 Bujurquina vittata
GAAACAATTTAAAAACCCCTCACTTTTTCCTTGGGTTAAGAAAGTCAGAGGGGGGAACCTTTTGTAGGTGGGTTTTTTGTTCCCCCCCCCCCCCCGATCTGGATAACAGATTCTTTTGCTTGTAAGGTAAGTTTAAAACCCTGCAAAACCTGAATTATGAAATAATCGCCAAAACATTCACATTTTTTGAAACCAGACTGATCATTGAACCTTCTAACAAATTTCAAAAAAGGAATAATTAAATCTAAATCTGAATTTGCAGATCTAAGTTTTTTCTTTTGTATTGTTTTTGCCATATCAATAATTTTTGTGCAATTCAGATTTTTCGGGGAGCTTGGGGGGCACTGATGATGTAGAGGTCTCAAAAACTCACAAGAACTCGTATCAAATATGATACACTTGGTTTTACAGGGTAAATTGGTGTTGGTTTTTACTTTCTGGGTTCCTGACTTTTTTGTTGTTGCTTGATTATTTACAAGGATCATTAACACTTTGCTCAGCATGAACAGTGTTCATGCCATTTACCATTACTTGTGAATAACACTATGCTGAAACACTATAAAAAAGACTCTTCAGCTAACATACCAGTTATGCAGGTTTTGAAACCTGATATTTTTTGGGTGTAACATGTCAGCATATAAGCTGGAATTGTCTCATCATGATTTTTGTTTTGATCAACTTTCTCATGCAGTAAGAACATTTTTGGGAATCCAAACACGCACACAAAATGAAGAGTTTAAAATATTCTACTGAATGCGAGAAATATCAGGAAAAGTGGGTGCTATAAAACAGCAAAGGGTTCAAATTTCCAGTGCCATCTATTAATTTTACTCAGACATCCATCATCTTATAGTTAATTAACACGCTTCATGATTTCTGTAGAAAGATTAGAGACTGTGTCTTTTCACCTATTTCATTGTTTGGGCAAAGCATAACATTCAATTCAACTTTATTTATAGCAGCACTTCCCAATGTGCATTATATTACTGTACAAGGTAAAGACTCTACAGTACTACAGTGTCACGAGTTGTGATGTGACAGGACCCAAATACAAGACGTAGAAAGGCAGAGTTCCAAAAAACAAAACATGATCTGTGTATTTAGGCTGTTAAATCCACAAAGCAAAGCAAACAAAGTTCACAGGAGGACATGGACAGAACCCATAAAGAGCGCAACAGCCGACAACTCGACAAAGGAGTGACAGGACTATTTATACACAAGAAGCAAATCAGGGAAGTGTAGGCACGAGGGAGCACTCAAAAAAGTTTCTTTTTAATTTATTTTAAAAAGTTATTTCAAGTGGTTCCATACAACTGTGTTAGGTAACTCGTAAAAATTAACTGCATTTTACTGTACAATGTTGAACTAACTCAACGAAGAACCACTGGGTCAACTTTCCAAAACAGACTCATAAATAAATCAATACTTAATCACACTAATAATTAAAAACACTGTGTTAGTGTGTCAGATTAATGTCCGAGTTCCTGAAGCCTCACAAATTAGCAATGGGCGCACTGACACAAAAGTGCTCAGGATCTGATGGTAAATAATAACTGGTGTTCTTCTGAACATAAAAGCCAGATGTTACACAGTTTTCAGGTTTTTACAGTGGAATGGTTTGTAATAATAGACGTCACACAGTCCCAGCAGTTTCTATCAAGGGGGTGGGGGGCACCTGTATATCAAAATCATATCGTTCCCCCTTCGACCTCCTCTTACAATTATACTGCTTACACTACTTTTTTTTTCTTTTAGGATCTCTCATTGTGTGTGCTCGTTTTTGAGCTGCGCCGCTTTTGCAGGTACTTATTGAAATGAACTGACTGCATCTTTGTATATAAATTTAGGCACTATTAGATCACCCAAACAAATTTCCACTCCCATGGGTGCATTTGAAAAAATGCACCGTCACTCTAATTTTTCCTGCAGCTTTTAGTCTTAATCATCACTGTGCCTCTTTTGCAAAACAGTAGCATGTTGATACCGAAACAGGGTTTTACGCTGGCGCAGACCGTCAGTAAACCTGGCCCTAAATACAACAGTGACAGCTTTAACCACTCATTTCGTCTTTATCAACGTTACTGCATCAAATCCTCTAAAGGTGAAAACTGAATTCCAGCCAATTAAGCTAACTGAATATTTTTCTCTTCTCTTTGAAAAAAATTAAAATAAATGAAAATATGTCAAAGTTAACTTCCAATGATTTTTTTATTTGTGTTGCTTTCCTTTATTTCTCTGCAGTGTTCCTGCCAGCATTGTTCCTGTAAAGATGTCTGGAAACCAAAACAACACAAATGGAAATCAGTGTTTTCCTGAACAAGGGAGTTTGATCTTCACATCAGGGTCACATTACATCGTGGTCATCAGTGTGCTTGGAATTGTCTTTAATGTGTTTGTGCTGATGGTTTTCTGCCTCCACAAGAAAGCCTGCTCTGTGGCTCAGATCTACTTGAGCAACCTGGCTGGAGCTGACCTTGTTCTGGTGGGCTTTTTGCCCTTCTGGGCTGACTATGTACGAAAGGGATATAACTGGTCTTTCTCTGAGAGTCTGTGCAAAGTGGTAACTGCCGCAATCAAAATGAATGCGTCCTGCAGCATCTACTTCCTTGTTCTGGTTAGCATAGATCGTTATGTGGCACTGGTGCACCCGCTCTTCAATAAGAAGATACGTAGGCCATTTTATGCCAAACTGGGATGTCTGCTTGTGTGGGGTCTTGGCTTGGTCTTTGCTCTCCCTGCATTAATCCACAGGAAGTTAGTTACACGTCCGTCAAATGTTACTAAATGTGTATTTGATTACACAGACAATCAACATCTGGTGTCTGAGGTGATGAACATAATGTTCAGCTTCATCATCCCTGTTTCCATTATTTCCTTCTGCACCCTCAAGATTATTAGAGCACTGAGAAACAGACTAAAGGAAGGTTTAAACATTAAGAGAAGGGAGCAGAAGACCAACACTCTCATCCTGGTATTTCTCCTGGCATTCCTGATCTGCTGGGGTCCATTCCACCTGAGCAGGGTACTCGACGTGTTTGAAAAAGTTGGCATTCTGAGTTGTCACATCATACTGACCATCTACAAATACATCTCTCTATACTTAGCCTTCTTCAACAGTGTCCTTAACCCCATTCTCTACGTCATCATTGGAAAAACATTCCAGAAAAGAGCAACGGAACACTTCAAGCAGTGGAAATATAAGAGAACAAACAGAGCCAACGTTAACTCCATACGCACACGCACCACAAGTCTTAAATCATCTGAGAATGGGTCAAGGTGAACAGCGGGATTGTGATCTTTTGAGTTTTGAGGATTTTATAGAATAATTATTGATTCGGGCATAAGAGAAAATACTGTTTATCTAATCTCAATATATGAGGTTTATTTAACAGTGATTATGTAACACTGTTTCTTCAGACACCAGTATCCAGACATATATACTGATTATTAAGTATGATTTTGAAGGGGTGTCAGTCTGAATCTGCTAGATGTAGTAATGTTTGAGCACTCTGGGTGTTTCTCCAGCTGCAACATAACTCATGGATTTAGCTAAAGAAGGTTGTGTACTGGGTTTTGGTGACTCAGAGGTTGCAGGTTTATATTCCACTTTTCCTAGATGGGACTTATTCTTTTTTATTTTCAGTCATGTATAGTAGGTACCAGTACAATGGTGGATACTCATATTAAATCTCAGCCAAGCTTCAAATACTGAAGTAAACATATTTGAAAGTAACACTGGAGCATTAAGAGTCTTTTCTGTACATGTCAGTGAGAATGATTTCCTTGATGCTGTCATCATAAATAAGGATTACTTTGAACTGTGAATCAGACTAAGCTACTCTAAGTCCAATAATAAAAACATGCAGCTTGAAAAAATCTGAAAACATCCCTTGGGCCTTGTTTCCAGTTTCCACAGAATCTAAGGTAAGATAATGGGAGAGATATAATTTCTGTCGTCAGCGTTCTTCCTTTATCAGATTTGTTTTATGAGCATTTTGACATATTCCAAGTGATCTAAAAAGAACCCACAACTAAATTTAATTATTTATGGGCAAAGATAAACACAGTAATTACAGTAATGGCTTATTATCTAAATTGTTGCAAGGTATTGAAATATCCATCATCTTTTATTTCACTGACGCACCGCAAGCTTTCTATAGAAAGATTAGAGACCATGTGTTTTCACCCATTTCATCAAATAATTCACCACCACCACCAAGGGAAGTGGTTGCTCCGCGGGCGGTTTCCAGCTGCCCCCTGCTCCAGGTTGTGCTGTGTGTGTGCTACATATTCCATGTGTGATAGGTTAATGGCAGGGACTGAATTTCAGTGCATGTACATGTATATGACAAAAAGTTCTTTTGTTCCCAAGGTACATTATATTATAAGGTAAAGACTCTACAGTGTCATGTGTTGTTATGTGACAGGTTGTGTGACAGGACCCAAATGCAAGACGTAGAGAGGCAGAGTTCCAAAAAATAAAACATGATCCGTGTATTTAGGCTGTTAAATCCACAAAACAAAGCAAACAAAGTTCACAGGAGGACATCCGACAACTCGACACAGGAGAAGAGGAGGCAGGACTATTTAGTTTACTTGAATTATTTGTGTTCAATCAAATACTGTTGAAATAACACAAATGACTCAAGTACAAGTAAAAAAAACAACTAATATTTTCAGTAAATCCAGCTAAACCAACTTAAAGTGAGATAACTAGTGAGACCACAAGCTTCAGTAGGTATATAGATATTTTGTCTTATGTCAAGAAATCTTGCTAAATGTAATTATCTTACTCCACTGGTAGAATATTTCACTTAGTCTGGGAAGATTCAGACTACAATCAAGTGTAAAGATCTAGTTTTTAGGCAAAACACATTTAATTATCTTACACATTCTGCTCTTGTTCAGCATATCACTCTCAAAATAAAATTATGTTTTTTGGATAATATAAGATTGTGAGTCATATACTCAGTTTTTTGCAGTGTAGCCGCATGTTCCCCCTGCCTCCCTGATCAACTGAACACCTTCTTCTCTCGCTTTGATAACAGCAGCACAAGAGCGTCATCTCCCCTCACCCACAGTCAATATCCCTCACACAACCCCAACCCCTACAAGAAAAGGGGCATGTGATGGTATTGCATCAGTACCAGGTGAAGCAGGCTTTGCTTAATATTAATAGCAGGAAGGCAACTGGTCCAGTTGGGGTCCCAGGACGTGCACTACAGGCTTGTGCGCAGCAACTTACAGCTGTCTTCACTGACGTATTCTACAGGTCACTGAAGGAGGCTGCAACACCCATCCAGTTGAAGACTGCCACCATCATCCCAATCCCGAAGCGCTCAGCAGTCACATGCTTGAATGATTATCTGTCGGTTGCATTAACTCCGATAATCATGAAATGCTTTAAGTGGCTGATAATGAACTGCATCAAGACCTCTGTCTTTCCTGACCTGGACCAGTACCGGTTTGCCTATAAAATCAACTTTTTTCACTGAGGACCCCAAGTTCAAGTTCAAGTGGGTTTATTTGACGTTTCAACAATATACACTGTTTAAAGTGAGACAAAACAACGTTTCACCATGGATCCAGTGGTGTTACATACAGGTTTATCCAGACACAATTTAAAATATCAAAACACAATTTACACAGTGCAGAATTCTATTTAAGGTAAGAGACCTTACAGTAAGTCAACAACAAGGGTGTGACACATCAGGGACAGGGCATGCATTCATTTGTAGCAGAGCACTGGTTACATGAGTTAACAAAGAAAATGTCAGTTAAATACACACTGAAGTGGAGGTAGCATATATAATTAGCAGCACAAAGGAAAGGTTTGTGCTACTGTCATGTCAACTCCTGCTCCATGCTGCACTCACACAGCTGGAGAACCCCAGCACTTATGTGAGGATACTGTTTACTGACTTCAGCTCAGGCCTTAACACTGTCAACCCAGGCAAGCTGGTTGATAAATTGCTGACAATGGGCCTGAATTACCACCTCTGCAGCTGGATTAAGGATTTCCTCTTCAACAGACCACAGCACGTGAGACTTGGAGACCTCTACTCATCTAGCAGCTGTGTTCTCAGTTCACTCCTATACTCACTTTTCACACATACCTACATTCATGACACAAACTACACATTCAAGTTTGCAGACAACACAGCAGTGGTGGGGTTAATAAACAATACTGATGAGGCAGCTTACAGACAGGAGGTGCAGGCCCTCACATCCTGGTGTCAGAATAATGTTCTCCTCCTCAACACCAATAAGACAAAGGAGCTTGTCATTGATTTCAGAAAACATAAGGACACAGTACATGGTAGTCTGATGATTGGTGTGGTCTAAAGAGACCACACCAAAACGTCTTGCTCTAAGACAGGTGTCAGAAGAGGGGTCAAAGAGGAATTCAGACCAAAGAATTGCAGTTCCTTATATAGACCACAAGTAAATGATTTAAAAGCATGATACGTGTCCTTTAAGAACTGAGGAAAGTCTCTATTGTCATACTGTCTAATACATATTTCAGCATCATTCCGGTCCTGTTTGGCCTTGTGTAAGTTTGTTGGATCATGTTTGTTTTGCATTGCTTAAATAATCTGTATGAATCTTTCATATGGTGTTGGTGGTAATGATACTGATAAGAAGTAGTAGCAGTAATAATAGTAGTAGTATGATTTTTATCATTTATGATTTTTATCATTTAGGATGAGAGGCAGTGTGCGCCCTGTACAGGTCGCCAGCCTGTTGCAGGGTAACACAGAGAGACAGACATCCATTGACAGTCACACCTATGGGTAATTAACGTAACCCCAGTAACTGCATGTCTTTGGATGTGTTTGTTGGAGTGTTAGACTTTAGTTTATATAAGACCTACAGTAAACAACATGTTGACAATTGTTCTTTTTGTGTTTTGTGTGTTGTTTCACGACTTTTTATATGATATTTTATTGTTTTACTTCACTATTTATTAATTAATTTTCTCATATCATATTGTGTGTGTGTTTTTAACAATGCATGGGTCTTACCTGAAACAAATTCCTATTGACTTGTCGAGATGGCAAGAAATTATTGAATCTTGAATCTTGGATTGTGGGAGGAAACTGGAGTACCTGGAGAAAACCCGCGCAAAGTGGAAGAGGATGGATGAATGTTATTGTTTTATCAATGTATTTATTTTTCCCTCGCCTTCTTTCCTGAGCTTGGTGCTCATACAGCACATCCGCTCAAGTACTACACATCACATGTCCTATTGTTTTTGTCATTTTGTCTTGTTTCTGTATGAATTGTATGTTCTTCTCCTGCCCTGATTTGTCCTGTTTTTTATTCTTGTAGCTAAAGCTTTAAAAAAATAAATAAATCTGAATTTCATGTTAATTCTTCTCTTGTGCTCAAGTCTGAGCCAGAAGGTCCCATGCTATCTGAGCCGGTTTCCCAAGCACAAGCATCTGGGTCTGATTACTGTTGGTTATCTTCCCAACCTCCTCATGGCTTCAAGCATAGTTGGCTCAGTGACATTGAGTCTATCAATGTCACTGAGACAACTATGTCTCAGTGACATTGAAAAGAGCAGGACTGGAGCCAGAAATAACTAAGATGAAACTAAGAAAAATGAGAGCACACAGCAGGAGGGGAGCCATAGAGGAGGAGGTGGCAAAGAAAGAGGGGGACCCAGAGCAAACAAGTCCAATACAGTTCAGCAGCTTGCCCCAACTGTAGAACAATACTGAGAAACAGTTCTGAAGACAGATCAGGTGGCCAAGCAAAGGCGGCAACATTTCAGGTAGCCAGTCCAAAGGCCAGTGACAGTGAAACAGCTCAGGAAACCGACCAGGAGGTCAGTGATACAGGCAAACCAGCTAAGGGGCCGGCCGTGTGGCCAGCAGTGGAGACAAAGCAGTTCAAGTGGCCAGCGGCAGAGACAGAGATGTTGAGCAGGCTGTACAAGTCCCTAAGGTGGCTTGGTTGGTGGCCAAGGCAATGTCATTCTTGGAGCCAACAACAAAGGAGTAACTCTAGAGGCCGATATATGAGAAACTACTGGGACAACTCCGGTAGGCTAGCTGGAAGCCAATGATGGAGACCCACTAGAGGCTGATGTGGGTGGAAGCGACAGTACATTTCCAGATGTGACCCCTCCATGGGTTGATGGCGGTAGAGACTCTCTGTAGGCCAACGTTGATGGAAGTGACAGGACCCTTCAGGTTCGAGTTCAGGCAGCACGGGACCTTTGGGTTCAGGAGGTGCAGGTTGCTCAAGTGACGGGGTTGCTAAGAAGACTCAGTTTGCACGGAAGATTTGGGTGCATCAAAAATCTCGGGTAACTCAGAAGACATGGGCTGCTCCTTCGGCCACTCAACACAACTGTGGAAAACAGGGAGCAGGTGATCAATGAGACAGGGGAAGTAAAACCAAATACAAACACAGGAGACAAATCACCTACAAAACAAAACAGAAAATAATAATAACCAATAACTCCACAGAAGGGACATTGAGGGAACAAATAAACACTGACTACTAAGAAGCACTGTGAGAGTGTAAACCTCCAGCAAGGCAGTTCACTCTGTGGGCAGTATGCACTTTTAAGCAAATAGTATTGCATTTTTCATTTTGTTTTCTTTGTTCTTTTTAAACATACTTTAAGAAGCTTATAGTGTTGTAAAAATCAGATAAGGGTGGCTTTATTGTCATGGAACGCTGTGTGGCATGCAGGACGGAGGACCCCAAACCAGGATACCAAACCCGGACGTAACTCAAAAGTAGAGGTTTATTACAAACTGAACAGAGGACACGCAGGAGGCAAGGAAAACAACGGCGTTAGACGACACAACAACAGGCACTGAAAACACTGAACTTAAATAACAAAAGGCCTGATGAGGGGAGTGGAAACAGGTGGGAACACAGGTTATACTAAATTACTTGAGGAGACCAGGGGAAGCAAAAAAAACAGGGACCAGGTGACTATCAAGATAAAACAGGAAGTCACTACAGGAAACAGAGACACAGACATGACACTGGAAATACAAGGAACGAGAAAATAAAGCATAACCAAACCCCACAATCAAAACAGAACAGACAAAAACAAGCAATAACAAAACACGGGGTCCACAGGACCCCAGACCATGACAATTATAGATGTTTACTTTGATTGACACAGACATTAGGCAGGGGCAGATGATGAATAATAGGCATTGATTTGTAAATAACTGGACACAAAACCAAATAGTTTGAGTTTTGCTCTTATATTATTACAGTAAGGTCAAAGTTCAAACTCTTTGCGGTGTAAATTTTTTTTGTTTTATTTGCAAAGAAAGACACATAAATAAGTGCGTCATACCATGAAATCATTGCAAATTATTACAATATATGCTGTTACATGATATATGAACAAATATTTTCACTTGCAACAAAGCTCAATGGCCATAAAGCAGGGTTTTCCAGTTATTGGTATCTTTGATAACTCGTCGCAAATCTAATGAGACCAAAGGATCAAACAGATATGGAGCACTGACACTAAAACCTATGACGTAAAAAGCAGTTAGTGGTTCATTGTGGGAAGTCCCCCATCAGTATAACTGAGGGGTGGTTCAGGGTCACCTATATATAAAACAGCAAAGTGGTGGGTAGTAATTTGTCATATTAAAAATGGCAGCAGTTTCAAAGATCAACACCAGAATACATATGAGTGCTCTTTAAGTGCTGAAAGGTCAGGCCACACATTCTGGTAAACACACTTGGCATTTTTTTCTTCTTTTGGCGTTGCATAATGTCATTGAGAGCAACATCTTGTTATGCTCATCTCAGGCACTCAGTTCTGGCTGTAAACACATCAGCCTCAATCAGCTGCTGTTCAAATTCCATGTCTGTAAGGAGCAGCCAGTCACACATAAGTTGGTTTAGAGGGAGGGTGGCCAAAATAGAAGAAGCTATGACAGCTTGTTTTGTGCACAGGATGAAATGAGGCTGCACCAAGGCCCAGTTCCAGTTTCTAATTCTTAAATTTTTCAAAACAGGCTCATTACTTTAGGTTTAATGCATGAGTAAAGAAGTTGAATCACTCCTTCAACTTTTACCAGATAATTTTTTTAATGCAAGTATCTGTACTTCTCCTTAAGTAAAGAATTTCTATATTTTTTTCCATTTAACGTGAGAAATTAAACTCTCACAGGACATATACCATCCATTTCCTTCTGACATTTCCAGCTGTTATGCAAGAGGCAGGGTACACCCTTGACAGGTCGCCAGTCTGCTGCAGGGCTAACATAAACAGATGACAATTCTACAGGCAATTTAGAATCCCCAATTAAGCTGACCCCATGCATGCCTTTAAACTGTGGGACAAAGCCAGAGTACCTGGAGAAACTCCATGCAGACACAGGCAGAACAAATTCCACACTGACAGGCCCCAGCTTATAACTCTTTATATTTTTCCCAACACGAAAATTTAAAATTTTACTACAGTAAAATACTATTTTTTATTTTTTATTTACTATTTAAATAGTAAAACACAAGAAAAACTTTAATTTGACAAATTGAGATATACTGTGCAGTCAACTTGCAGGCCAAGGGTATCGTTTGGTAGTGATAAACAATTATCAGCCTTTTGTAAAACTGCTTTTTATATTATGCAACTGGCATAATATAAAAGATGTTTTAAAGCTCTGCACAAAACCAAATATGTTTATGTTTTGCTGATGCATATAACTGCAGTAAGTTCAATGTTTGAATATTTCTAGGTAAGATTGTAATTGTTATTTTTGTGCAAAGAAACCACATTCAAGTATGTAACAATATTGGATTATTATGTAAAAATAATTATTGTTAGATTTTAAAGAAAAAAAGTGTTTTCATTTATGGGCAAGCAAAAACCCTGTATAGAGCCATTTCACAACAACACCTCAATGTGTTTTATATTGGCAGATAACAATACTACAATATCAAAGAGAAAATTCAATTAAGTGCATGTTTATTACGAATGGGATAGGCTCTGGCCGGAAGGAAAATCTCCCTTTTAACAGGAAGAAACCACTGGCAGAACCAGGCTCAGGGAGGGGCAGCCATCTGTTGGAACCTGTTCGGGTGAGGGGAGAGAGACAGCACAATAGCCTAGCCATGGAAAATAGCCAAAGCTTAATGATAACTTATGATTAAAAGCAGAGTGGTGCAGAGTAAAAAAGTTGAATGAAGAGAAACATTCAGGGCATCATGGGAAACCCCTGACACCCTGCACCTATTGCATCATAACTAAGGGTGGGTTTATGAAAAAGGAACGTTTTAATCTTAATCTTAAAAGAAGAGTGCGTGTCTGTCTCCCAAATCCCAACTGGGAGCTGATTCTGGATTTAACAGGGAGCCAATGGAGAAAAGAGAAATGTGCTCTCTCTGTTTCTAGTCCCTGTCTCTACTCTCGCTCCAGTATTGTGATAGCCTGAAGACTTTTGATGGAGCTTTAGGACAACGTGATAGTAATGAAATAAAACAGTCCAGCCTAGAAGTAATAAATGCATGATTATAAATGCGTGCATCACTCTCAGACAAGTTGTTTCTAATTTTAGAGATATGGCACAAATGCAAGAAAGTATATGCGCACACTGAAAAACACACCCTGAATAAGTTATCCATCCATCCATCCATCCATCCACCCACCCACCCACCTTTTTTTACTTATTCAATTCAGGAGCTGGAGTCTATCCCAGCTGTCACAGAGGTTGGAAATGTCACCATTCAATTGCAGAAGTCACAAAGTCAAGTTCTTGGCTCAGTCAGCCTCTTTGGGAATGAACTGAAACAACAGCTACAGTATTTTGCAATACATATCAATCTTGCTCAGAATTTTTTTTAATGTGTTCATGCTGATGGTTTTCTGCCTCCCCAAGAAAGCCTGCAATGTTGCTGAGATCTACTTGAGAATCCTGGCTGGTGCTGACCTTGTTCTGGTGTGCTGTTTGCCCTAGGAAAAGGATATGACTGGCCTTTCAGTGAAAACCTGTGCAAAATGGTACCCGCTATTATCAACATGAATGCATTCTGCAGCATCTACTTCCTTGTTCTGGTTAGCATTGACTGGTATTTGGCTTTGCCATGAGAGGATTCGCAGGTCATTTTATGCCTGTGGTGGCTGGTTGTGTGGGGGTATTGGCTTGGTCTTTGCTCTCCCTGTAATCTTTTACAGGAGGTCAATTCAGTTTCAGTCAAATATTACTCTATACAGCTTTGACTACAGAAACAATCAATATCTAACATCATCATTCTGTTTCCATTATTTCACTCTATACAGTGTCATTCAAGCACTGAGAAACCAGGTAATGGGAGGTTCAAACACTCAGAGAATGGAGCAGAAGGCCACTAATCTCATCCTGGCAGCTCTCCTGGCATTCCTCATCTGCTGGGTGTCATTCCACCTGAGCAAAATACTATATGTGTTTATAGAATTTTGCATTCTAGGTTGTCACATGATCCTGTACATCTATCAACGGGTCTCTCTTGACATACTAACCCTTCTTAAACCCCATTCTCTATGTCATTGCTGGGAAAACCTTCAGGAAAAGAGCAAAAAAGCATTACAATAAGAGAACAGAAACATTCAGACACATTTTCAGACAAACTGGCTGGACAAGTGCTAATTTTATTTGAAGTGACACTGAGAGATGACCCTACTTTATAAAACAATTGTTCAGCAGCTATTAAAACGATCAAATTTGTCAACCATTTAGAACAACTAAATGTACACAATTTACACAAGAGTATGCCACTGCTGACTATTTCAAATTAGAAAAACTGGCAGAACTACTGCTTTTTCCAAATACACTAAAAAATATTTTGTGAAATGTCTAACATCTTACAAATTGTCACGATGTTTATATACAGATAACTTTATTTAGACATGTCTGCAAGGAGGTTAAGTATATTTATGAAAAGATCTCTGAGAAAATACGTTGAGAAATAAATATAGCAAAGAGGCACAGGAGATAAAAGCAGAGGGGTGACTGACAAGCGAAGGAGGCGGTAATAGATTGAATCGTCTGATATATTCCGTGTCCAACAGCACTTTACTGTCAGAGTATTTTCTCCTTTAAATTAAGGAGGTCAGAGATAGAAAACTGTAACAGAAGACACTGTGAGAGTTTCTTTTTACACTATAGGGCATCAAATGATCACAGAGTGATCCATTTTTAATCAAAAAACAATATTGTACAGGACACAACGGCCAACAGCTCCTTAGACGACTGGAGTTTTACAGTTAACAGTCTGCTCTCCCTGTATTCCTCTACAGTTCAGGGTCAGACAAATTCTCTATGCAGCCTTGACCACACATGCAGTCAGTATCTGGTGTCTATGGTGATGACCATAATGTTCAGTTTCATCATCCCTGTGTCTGTTATCTTCTTCTACACTCTCAAGATTAGTAGAGCACTGAGAAAACGACTAAAGGAAAGTTTAAACACTCAGAGACCAGAGCTAAAGGCCAGTCCTGTCTTGGCAGTTCTCCTGGCATTCCTGATCTGTTAGGTGCCGTTGCACATGAGCAAGATACTGCATGTGCTCGAAGTAGTTGGCATTCTTAGTTGTCACATCATACTGATCATCTTCCAACAAGCCTCCACAGACTTAGTCTCCTTCAACAGTGTCCGTAACCCCATTCTTTACGTCAATGCTGGGAAAAGCTTCCAGAATAGAGCAAAGGAACTCTTCAAGCACTGGAACAGTAAGAGAGCAGAAAGATCCAGCTTTGCAGACACATGCTGGCAACTCTGAAAGCTGGGAAAGCTTTAAGTTGATTTGAAGAATTGTGATGTTTGGAGTTAGGATGTGTACTTTGATTGTTTTAGATAATGAAACGGCCAATTATTCATCCAGGCATAATAGAAAAATATTACTGTTTTTCAAATCTTACTGTATGGGGTTTAATTTAAATTCTGTATTTAATATGTTTCTCCAAATTGTGATGTCCAGATCTATTTATTTTATAAAGAGTTGTGGAGGAGCTGCCTCTGCTTAACGTAGAGAGGTTTGAGCTCTCTTTGAGTTTTTCTCCTGTTGGAAGATAGCCCATTTCTTTCATTAAGAGAAGGTAGTGAACTGGCATTCAGTGACTGAGATGTTATACATTTTTATGCAACAGTTCACAGGATCATCTTATGCTTTCTCTTATTTTCTGTCACATGCATACTGTTACAGTGGTGGATCCTCACCTTAAAATATTCAGGTCTGCATGCTCCCCTGCTTTGAAAAGTGTTCTGTTGCCTTTTTTCAGTCATTTTGGGAATCTGCTATTTCTGAATTATACCTTTATGAGCTGTGCCAATATTCTTGTCAATGAATTCCTGAATTAATTTTTTGACGATGTTTAAAAAAAAACATGATAAAAGCATGTGCATCTTTTACTATAGTGGCTGATAGTTTTTTAGTGATGTATGTGATTTCTACCTCATTATTTTGCGATGTGGAAAAGTACCTCAAATTTACACTTTTGAGGCAGATTTTAATTCAGTTAAAGCGTGAAGTCCATGAAAATCCACAACAGAGAATCAACTGCAGAATCCAAAGGTCACAAGCAAAAATATATAACGCATAACTAACAGGGAGAAATGAACAGGCTGGGAGCACAGACAACCTGACAAAGAGGTTGTGGGTGTAGTTGGTTCAAAATGCTGCTCCGTGAATTTTGACTAGGAACTCAAAAGAGCACATAGCCTCTGACTTGGACTCACTTCATTGGTTGCTTCATTGGCATTTGACTCTATAATGCGAAAGAGTTCCTTTACTTTTATTTATTTAGTTGTGTGTTTTAATGTACAGCACTTTGTGGTAGCTGTGGTTGTTTTGTATGGTATGGTATGGTATGGTATGGTATGGTATGGTATGGTATGGTATGGTATGGTATGGTATGGTATGGTATGGTATGGTATGGTATGTTGAGGTGG
>VUQK01031748.1:0-2500 GCA_015106715.1 Bujurquina vittata
TTGAATCTAATAATAGATTAAATGCAGTGTTGAGGCTGTCATTTTCAGCATCTACATGGATGTTAAAATCACCCACTATAATTATTTGATCTGAACTGAGCACTAAATCAGATAGAAGGTCTGAGAAATCAGACAGAAACTCTGAGTAAGGACCAGGTGGACGATAAACAATAACAATTAAAACGGGTTTTTTAATTTTCCAGTTAAGGTGGACAAGACTAAGAGTCAGGCTTTCAAAGGAATTATAACTCTGTCTGGGTCTTTGATTAATTACTAAGCTGGAATGGAAGATTGCTGCTACTCCTCCTCCTCGACCTGTGCTTGGAGCATTCTGACAGTTAGTGTGACTCGAGGGTGTTGATTCATTTAAACTAACATATTCATCCTGCTGTAACCAGGTTTCTGTAAGGCACAATAAATCAATATGTTGATCAATTATTAAATCATTTACTAACAGCGACTTGGAAGAGAGAGACCTAATGTTTAATAATCCACATTTAATTGTTTTATTCTTTGGTGAAGTTGAGGAAGCTATATTGTTTGCTTTGGAATTTTTATGCTTAAATAGTTTTTTGCTGATTTTTGTTTTTTGGTGGTCTGGGAGCAGGCACCGTCTCTATGACGATGGGGTTTTCAGTGGACTCCTATCAAAAAGCAGATAATCTTGCTGATGTTTGCAATGCTGGAGCTGCAGCGTGACGGCGCCTCTGTGTTTCAGGTACATCCACGATGACTCTGAGACCACGGAGGACACCGTTGGTCTGAAGGTGACGGATGGTCTGAATGCGGTGGATGTTGTCTTGCACATTCAGGTGAATCCACTGAACAAAGGTATCACCTTCTGAGGACTCCGAGGTTTCTGATCTCATTTAACAAGTGAAGAACAAGCTGGCTGTTTATAAATGGTCAGGTCCTGCTGTGGGCAGGATGCTGAGAAACTCCAGCAGGGCTTCCACAACAAATTAAATGTTTTTAAAATGTTTGTTTCTTTTAAAATTGCTTCAATTCTTAGATTCACAGATAAACACAGGTGGAAAATAAAGGATCACATCCAATTAAGTTGCTGTGGTTTCAGATCCTGGATGAACCTCTATTTTGTAATGAATCATCTTGGAGTTCAGACTGATACCTGTGGGCTTAGTGAAGCAAAGGTTTATTTCAATTAATGAAACACACTCAGTGAGACTATCTCAGTATTTTAGTGGGTTTATCAATAAAAGAAAGGTGACACACAGCAACCTAAACCAGATGAGTTCTCCCTCCCCTATTCCAAGGTGCTGCCGATGAACGACGAACCTCCTCAGCTAGGCGGGGGTTTGCAGGAGGACTTGAGCTGTGAGGAAGGGGGGCAGGTCCAGGTGACGGTGGATTACCTGTCGGCCACCGACCGGGACAGCGACGACTCCATGCTGACCTACATGCTGGCCCGGAGACCGAGCAGGGGCGAGCTGCAGCGAGCTGGAGTCACTGTGGACAAGTTCTCCCAGCAGGACGTCCTGCAGGGCCTCGTGTACTACGCCCACACAGGTGAGCAGGCCAGGCTGCATTCACAGCACGTAGGAAAAATGTGAGTTCCTCCTGTGGCAATACGTCTAGTCTCTGCAGAGCTGTGAAGAAAGTTTTACTTTTCAGTTTACATCACTTTGATTTCTGAAGTATGAAAACAGGAGCTGACTGAAGTGCCTTCAGGTTGATACAAATGTGCTGAAACTGAATTTTACTAAATTGAAATGAAAGCAGCTCTTTGGAAATGTTTGCTGTGGTTGCCTTGTTCTGTTTAAGGCGGGGAGATCGGACCTGAGCCGGTGTTCGACACCGTCACCCTCATCATCTCTGATGGCGAGGCCAGAGGGAGGGATAACTGCTGCCACGGGGAACCCCCGCCCCCGCCTGTTCCTCTCCATGGCACACTTCCTGTTTACGATCTCAATGTCACAGTTCTTCCTGTCAACAATAAAGTCCCCGCCATCACTCTGGGTAAGATTCAGCAAACAGGTTTAAACTCCCAAATACAGGATGAGTGGACAGTGTGACGCATACAGTCTACACAACATCATTCCTGATGTCACATGAGGTTCCAAATCAAACTGTAGGATTTGATCCATATGAATGAAAATGATTAGAGACATCAGAGAGAACAGAGCCCTAAAATCCAAAGTCTTTACTTTGCTCTTAACAACCTGCATCTAAACTTCAATATAACCCAAACTCTCATCAGGCTGCTGTATTAAAAAACGTACTCAGGTGTTCGGTCACTGCTCCTGCTACGGGGTTGGTCAAATTTTAATGACGCTCACACGCAGCGATCACCTCATGGGCGTTTAGCAAACTGTGTCATTTTACAGGTAATAACTGTGAACTGCGGTGGATTGTAAGCCGAATGAACGTCACTGATGTTCTGGGTTTTTGATTTCCGCTCTCATTACAAGTGCAGCTGTGAAATACTGAAGCTGACAGGTATGATCAGATCAGTCAATACAATCAATCACCAGATAAATAA
>VUQK01031748.1:5000-13506 GCA_015106715.1 Bujurquina vittata
TCTCTGTGGGGGGGTCCTTGGAGCTTCAGACCCAGACAGCTCCCCCGAGCAGCTCACCTTTCACCTGGAGAGCCTGCCCATTCACGGTTTCCTGGAGAACACGCAGCCGCCGCCCGGCTCAGAGAAGAGCAACACAGGAATCCGAGTAGGTCAGTGTGGGGTTCGGTGCACGGGGCAGAACTTCAGGGAACTGGTTCAGGTTCAGACCTGACTCGGATGTTTGTCTTTTCCCAGAATCCTTCACCTTCACCCAGCTGACCTCCGGCGTCATCGGCTACGTGCAGTCAGAGCACAAAGGGGTGGAGCCAACTGTCGACCAGCTGTCCATCAGTGTGAGTGACGGGCTGCATCGCTCCGCCCCCATCCCCTTCTACGTCATCATCAAACCAACCAACGATGAAACACCTTCCCTGCTGCTCGCCAACTTCACCGTACGTACACCTGAGGCCCGAATCTCCATCCCACCAATAATCAATCAGTCGTCTATAATCAGCCATCAATAAATCAAAATCTCTATTACAGAAGCTGTTAGTTCTGCGAGTTAATTCTCTGACTGGTTGGTTTCAGCGCAGTGATGCTGAACTAAGCAAAGGCTTGGAGACACTTTGTTTCCTACAGTGTTACACTGTGAAATCTCCACACAGGAAACAGGTGGAGACTAAAACATGAAAAACATGAGAATGAGTCACAAAAATCAGGGGAAACTAAAAAAGTACTGCTCACGAAAACTCAGGTGAAGCTTACTGAGGAAAACTGGGCTGAGATGGATTCAAATGTAGTTTCTTGTTACTGAAACCAAATCCAGTATTTGTTTGTCTGGCATGTAATGATCATTACAGCCTGATGGGGGCACACTCCTCCTGTTATCTGCAGGTAGTGGAGGGCGGGATGACAGAGCTGACTCCATCCATTCTGAATGGTTTCGACCTGGACGCCCCACCTGACCTCCTCGCCTTCACTGTGGTGCAGCCGCCGGCTCACGGCAGCTTGATGAAGGGCATCCACGGCGGGGAGGCGGGAGCAGACCTCCTGAACAGGGGCCCCCCCATCACCTCCTTCACCCTGCAGGAGCTCCGACAAGGTGAGACAGTCGCTGAAACAGGAAGTGGAAAGCACAGGGGTAAATATTTGACTGAAGCTCCTTAAAACTCACCTGAGTCTGCTTCGTGCCGATTTATTTTGAAAGGCGTGGACTCATTTCGGAATAAATTCTCACAAGTAGTAAAGCGAGTGGACAGATTGTTGCAGTTGAAACACTTTGCACAGTTTAGACACCGGCACCAGAGCAAATCTCAAATCCAGGCTTAAAAATGCTCAAACTTCCTGTTTGTCTGAAAGTTTGTCCACAATTTAAATGAACGTTTTCCAAAAATAAGCATTTATGTGTGCATTAAAGACTGATTACGTGGACAGGGTTAGGATGGACAGTTACAGCAGCTGGGCTGGTGTGACGTTACTGACAGTTTAATGGGAACGTGACTCTGAGCGGCCTTCAAACAAAAGGGTTTCTCATTTAAAGACTTAAGGTACAGCATAACCATGTGTTCTTTGTGTCTCCACTTTGTTACATATTCCATTTGCACAGGGTAATTCTTTGAGACACCCCGAGAGGAGATGGTGCAGCCCAGTGTCTTAATCACCACAGCTCACGTACACGAGCGGTGCACAAATGTACACATTTACATGGCAACCAGGTCAGGACCCTACAAGACATAAACGACAAACCTGAGAGGCAGAGGGGCTGTTAGCGTGCAAAATTAAAGACTGGCACCAAGAAGACCCTGCAAAGATGCAGAGGGAAAGCTGTAATGGCGCTGTGATTGGTCCACGAGACCCTAGATGGACCATGGAGATAAGTTGGCTACCACTGAGATGCACCCAATGGGACAGCCTGGGCTTTGACTGTCTGGGTGTGCCCAAGACCCCAGAGTTAAAACAAACTGGGACAGGAGGACTTGGACAGAGCCTTTGGTAGAAATGTTGGGTTAGACCAAAGGATGCCCCTGATCCTTCTGGCAAAAACCTGCAACAATCACTGTGAAACCTGCTGGCAAATGTTATAAGAGAGGATGAAATGAGAAGAAGCCATTAGAAAAGCTGCTTTAAGGGAAAGGCATTTCAAATTAGCATTGTGAGGGGATCAAGGGGGGGATGCACCTTTAAGAAACTGGGAGATCAGAGATGATTCATCCTGGTTGAGTGCTGAACGACCATCGTGAACTGGATCAATCGCTGCCACCACACCAACACAAGGTAACTGCAGATTTGCCTGCCTCCAGCTGAGACTGCAGAAATTGCCAGGATATCCTGTCTGTGGCCTCAAAGGGCCAATCTGGTGGACTGCACACCAGGAGGCAAACAGTCCCCAGCCAGCACATAGCCAGCCCGGATGGTGCAGGTCTTGTACTCCTCTCTGCCTCAGTCCTGTTACTTACAAGGATATCAAAGTATCCAAGTACATAAAGATGGTCCTGACGTCCATTACTATTGGCATTTATTCAAAGACCATTACTTCAAAACTTAAAGGATTTAACTCTGTTTAAAATCCCCAGAAAGCCCAGGATGTCCTCTTTAGAGTACAACAGGATTTAATTGAGTTTGTCAAAATAAAAGTTGTGCATGAAAATGTAATGCCCACTATAGAGGACAAAAGTCAATGGGCCAGGTCCCAGGGGGCTAGACATTTAAAATGTAGCCAACATGAACAAGATCTCAGCCCTGATTCATTTACATTGCTCCATATTTTCTGTTTTACTCCCTCCTCCTCCTCCTCCTCCTCCTCCTCCTCCTCGTCCGCAGGCATGAAGATCGTCTACATGCACGATGACACAGAAACCCTGAAGGACGCTGTGGCTCTGCGGCTGACAGATGGCGTCCACACAGTCGAGGGGACGGCTCAGGTCACTGTGCTGCCGGTCAACGACGAGAAACCACGACTGCTCAAGTACACACACACACACACACACACACACACACATGAATGCACGCATACACACACACAACAGAGGCTTTCCTCCTGTTTTCTCACTGTGATATTGATCAGGATTCCTGCAGGTCATTAAAAAGTCTGAAAATCAGAAAATGTTTTGAATTATCTGTTAATTGAAGATGCTGCGAAATCTTGGTTTATTTTTATTGTTGTTTTGTGTCACTTGCTGAATGCTGTCTTCAGTTTGTCACACATGTTTATTATCTTTATTATTTGGGTGTTATTACTATGACATTACTGTATTATTAATATTATCAGTATCATTGATGTATTCGACCCTATAAACCTCAGAAACATGGTGTCACACAGATTTATCTGAGACTGCTTCACTAGGTAACGACACTAACGTATTGGAGAACCCCAACAATCACACCCTGTGAGCGGCACTTGGTGACAGTGGGGATGAAGAACTCTCTTTTAACAGGAAGAAATCAGAATCAGGAAGGAGCAGCCATCTGCTGCGACTGGGTAGGCGTGAGGACAAAAGGAAACAAAAAAAAGAGAAACAAGGAAATGACTCACAATGGGAGAGAGAAGACAAAAGTTAATGATATGCATGCTAATGGAGCAACAGGGGAGGCAGTGAAGAAGAAACACTCAGTGCATCATGGGAGCCCGCCCAGCAGCCAAGGCCTACTGCAATACAAGCTCGTCGTCAGTCCACAAAACCGCTCACGCTGGCCTTTTTGTAAATAATAATAAATGTTCTCTGCATCATGAACCTAAACAAATCACAGCCAATAATCTACATTCATGTCAGCTAACAGTGACAGTGGCTGCTTCAGTTTCCCAGCACGCCGACCTTTACGGATGCTATTAAAATCCATCTTTCCAGCTCTGATCTTCTCTCATTGGAACCCGTTTAGAATTTTTTGTGCTGTTCAGGGGTTTGAATCACTGTTTAAATCTCAGACTGTCAGCAGATGTCCTGTTTAACATCTGGGGGTGGGGTGGACATGTGACCTGTGACCTCCTCCTTCCCCAGCCTCAGTGTTTTCATTTCACCGATTGGAAATTTGCATCCTTGACTGGGCTCCCCCTGCTGTCCCATCATCCCCTCTCCCCCCCCCATGCTGTCCCCAGATCAGCTGTGTTGGTGTTGGTGGGTGGGGTTGGGGGGGGGGTACTGGCGGAGGCCGAGCTGGTGCTGTAAAGGCCGCCGAGGCAGAAGTAACACAGAGACTTGGCAGATGCCGGCTGCCTTGTTTTCCCCGTTTCCTGCAGGATGGACGTGGCAGCTTCGCTCCTGCGTGGATTTTACTTCCGAGTGAAGAAGCAGCCAGACGGTTCCTGATGTTTAACACCCCCACTCAAAAAAAGACCACCAGCACCACCCACATCTCCGCCATCCCACAGGAGAAACCTCACCACAAACGGCCTCTTTTCCTTCGCGTCCTGCAGGGTCAAAATAAAGCAAGATGTTTTTAAATGAAAGCCATGAATATTTTTAGTCATCCAAAGTGCAGCAAAAAGAAAAAGCAGAGGCAGAGCAGTATTTTCTGTGTCGTCCAGAGAACCACTTCTCCTCAGTATCCGGTGTCATTTCCAGGTCCAGATGCCCTTGAACTGTTCGCTATTGCATCCGGATCAGTGAAAACAATGAGGGACACAGCATGCTGCATACTGAACACAGGAGAATCTGGACCCGGAAATGGAATTCTACGTCACCACTTAAAGACCGGATTCCTGTCTGACTTTAACCACACATCAGCCTCCAGGGCTGGAAAAGCACCAAAGCTGCAGTTCCTCAGGCATCCAGCAGAGGTGGATGACCGGTGGATGACCGGTGGGTGGCGACACAGGTGGCTGTAGCTGCTAGCTGTCTGCTAGGTTTCACCTCAGCTAACTGGAGAGATCCGAGATCCTATGATCGCCGATGGTATTCAGCTCCTGGGGTTGTGGCATACGGCGATGCTGCAGCACGGTTTGTACATAGGAAACAAGTCTGTGTGAAGCTTTGTGTCACTCTGCACGGACACAGATCTGCCAGGAGGGCAGACCTGTTGAACAGGTCTGAATACCACTGAAGAAGAAAAGGACGCGGAAGTGGACGTCTTCCAAAGAGCTTCAGAAAATAATCGGCCGATTTTCCTAGAGGAACCGTTTGTTTCCATGAACAGGTTGATGGTGTGTTGCTATGAACTGTGGGACGGCATTATTTCATTTCCCTTCATACAGGATGCTTCAGTGCTACATGATAAAGGAAGCAGTGAAGCTCCTTTCCTTATTTAGTGAATTCAGTCAGCTCTGACTGACGGCAGAGACTTCCGGAAGTTATAAACTCGCTGAGAACAGAAAGAAACACAATGAGAATTTTTCTTCTTGGTGTTTCAGGAACGCTGGGCTGCAGGTGGACTCAGGTGAGCTCAGGGTGATCTCCAGTGTGGCTCTGGAGGCCGAGGACCTGGACACGCCTCCAGACCAGGTGTACTACTTCCTCAATGCTACTCCGCGCTTTGGAAACCTGCAGCTGAAGGTGTGTGTGTGTGTGTGTGTGTGTGTGTGTGTTCCTTACTGAGTTTAACACCTTTGACTTCTATAAAAAGTTTTATTTAAATTTGAGTTGTTTCCAAATTTAAGTTTAAAGAGAACAAAAAGAAGGAGACAGGGAGGGAGGGAAGGAAGAATTGAAGGAGGGAAGGGAGGACAAAAGGGACCAAAGGAAGATGAGAGGAGTAGAGGAAGGAATTAAGGATTGAAAAAAATCCGGATGAAATGATGAAAGGAAAATAAGGGGAAAAGGAGGAAATGGAGGAGGAGGAGAAGAAGAACGGATCAAAAGGAGGAAAGACAGGAAGGGATAAGGGAAGAGTGGAAGAGAGGGGAAAAGAAAAATGGGAGGGAAGGGAGGATGAAGACGATGAAGGATAGAATGAGGTAGGGAAGAAGAAGGAGAGAAGGACGGGAAGATAAGATGGGAGAGGAGATGAACAAAGGATAGGAAGGAGGGAATAAAATAAGGGAAGAAAGGAGTGAAGGAAGGGAGGGGAAGAAGAAGGAATGCTGGAAGAGGAGGAGGCTGAAAGAGGAAGTCAGGTGTGTGTTTGTGTGCAGGTCTAAGATAAAAACTGACCTGTTGACGTTTCCTGAGGCTGCCGTGTCTCTGCCGTGTGTGAGTGCAGACGGCGTCGGGGTGGCGCGAGCTGACGGCGGCTCAGAACTTCACCCAGGAGGACGTGGAGCTGAACCGACTGCGGTACCGGCACACTGTCAACGCCGCCGGCTTCAAAGGTCACGACAGCTTCCGCTTCACCCTCAGTGACCTGGACAATGAGTCTCCGCCTCAGAGCTTCTTCATCTCCGTGCACACGGTGCAGAAAGGTCAGAGGTCGCAGAGCTTTTCGCACAGTTTTAATGCAGAGAATTCAGCAGAAACACTGATGATTCCTTTACTTTAATCCAGACCATAGTTTCATATTTTCCACAAATCACATTTAAATGTTTTTTTTTTCCCGGCTGTAAATCAAATAAACCTGCAGGAATGCCGGCTTCAGAAGCTGCCGGTGAATCGGCCTGATTTTAGTTCCCTTCAGCCGTGCAGCGATGCTTGTCCACGATCAGCTGCTTTACCTGAACCTGACATCACTGCTGCTCACGGACGAACAGACCAATACTGAAAATGATGCTGCAGACGTTTAGTTTACCGACTGTTTAATCCCGGCTCTCACAGCCCGCAGCTTCCCTCAAGAAAAGGCTTGAAAACAGGGATTTGTATTTCTGCTGTTGGGCTTTAATGATTGAAAAGTGCTGACGCACATTTAAAAATCTGCAGTTCACGCTTGATTTTTGACAGAGCTGTTTAGTTTTTAAGGGTTCCTCATTTATTTTTGGAGGCTAATACATATAATCCAAATGTAAGCACATAAAAGGGAAACTGGACTTTACATGAACCGTTTACGCCGTGTGTGGAGTACGTAACGTATGAATACAGGAAGCAGCTCAGCTGACAAAAAAAACAACGTGTGAATTCACACGAGCTGCTCCGATTCACTCTCAGAAATATACAAGAGAAGAAATACGGTGATTGTGGTGAATTGCAGCTAAAATTAGATGTGAAGAAGCATGTTAGTCACTGAAATCAAAAAGAAAACACGTCCCAGCTGATTGGATGTTTTGGACCTGCCAAACTAAAATCATGTTTGTCCCAAAAGTGTTTCTTTTAAGTCAACGCTCGGTGCAGACTGACTGACACACACACACACACACACACACACACACACGTGTTACATCAGCAAACGGAGTTTCATAACCTCTATTTCACATACAGGGATCCAGATCCAGACATTAACTCCCACCCACAGTCTGATCAGAACCAGAACCAGGACTGTTTGGGTCCCCGTGAACTCAAAAAGTTACAAAATCCCAGAAGGTAGCAGGTTTTCACTTGAAGAACACACACACTCACACACACGCTCACGCTCAGTCCTGTGTGTCCGTGCTTCATTCATTATTGAGCGCCCCCTTCCTGCCGGTTTTACCAGTCGGGTGAACACGCTGCTGTGGGGCCGCGGCCCTTCTGGCTCGGGGCCCGCCGATCCTGGAGGAGCGGAGGTGAGAAACGGCCGACCTCCTCGGCTGCTGAATAATGAATGTTGGGGCGGTGGAGCAGCTGTGGAGGGCGCGTCCTCATCTCCTCGGGGTGTTCTTTAGTTTTTCAAGTTGAACTTGGGCCCCAAGTGTCACATTTATTATGTAGGTAAGCGCTCGGTCCCCTCTGACACCTCAGTGCTCCCTCTGACCGCCTCCAGGGGACATCGTGCTGCTGAGCAGGCCGGTGCACCTGAGGGAGGGGCAGCGGGTCGTCCTGAACACCGGCATCCTGCTGGCGTCGGACTCGGCGGGCCGGCCCGAGGAGCTGGTCTACACCGTGTCTGACCCGCCTCGTCACGGCCTCATCCACGCCGTCCACCGGCCTGGAGTCCCGCTGCTCAGCTTCACCCAGCTGGACGTGGCCGCGCACCGAGTGTGCTACACCCACGACAACAGCCACGACGCCGAGGCCGACTCCTTCAGGTGAGAATCGGACCGGGATCAGTTTAAACTCAGAGCCGCTGTGCAGACAAAGGTGGACCTGATGATGATTATTATGATTTTATATATTATATTCAGGTTTTTTGCTCCTGCCTCAGGTTATTAGTGGGTGTGCAGTACAGTGTGTCAGCCTCGTTGTCCTGGGTGTATTTGTCTGTTATTTGTGTGTAAGTTAGTGTCAGGGCTGTGTTTCATCAGCGACTCAGCGTTTGCCACTGAAATTAAAATTTGGCCATTCTCACCTCTGAGGTCACCAGCGACCAGTTCTCCACCTACTGCAGGTTCTGGTTACTGCGACCCTCCAGGACAGAACCAGGACCACCATCGCCCTTCCCACACCCACAGGTGTGATCCAGGTGTGACTGATGCTGCTGGGCTCTTTTGCAGCGCAGCATGAAACTCTGCACACATCAGGAGAATAAATAGCAAATTATCTGCTCCACATTGAGAGAGGAGGATATTTCTGTCACCCCCCCCCCCCCAAAA
>VUQK01031751.1:0-10220 GCA_015106715.1 Bujurquina vittata
ATATATATATATATATATATATATATACACACACACACACACATACACATATATATATACACACATACATCCATACGCGCACACACACACAGTCATGCTGTGTGCATGCACACAAACCCATGCATAGCCATATACACCAAACCCATCCATTTACACACATACAACCAGTCGCGTTGTAGTTCTGTGTGTGTGTGCGTGTTCTTCTGTCATGGAACATACTCAATAATGGGGGTATGAAGCCGCAACCAGTCCCCTCAGGACCTAGAGGTAAGCCGGGAAGAACCCTAAGGAACCGGGCCATCTACAGCCCACCAGGAGCTCAGAAGATCTGACGCCGCACATCCCATGACAACCGTGCACACCCCCAGAGGAGGAGAGAGGAGGAGAGAGGAAGATCTCGGGCGGAGCACCCACGGCCAATGGGCAGGAGCCCAGAGAGTCCAAGGCAGTGAGTAGCCCACCCCACCGGGTAGACCGGCCCCCCCAGCACGAGCCGAGAGCACAGGCACGAGGCCCCAAGGAGAGTCGTGCCCCCCCCACGTCAAAGAGGCCCGAGCCACCCCCAGGCCGCAGTCGCCAAGGGAGCAGGCCAAAGGCCACCTCAAGACATCAGGCCATGCATCCCAGGACCCAAGGGCCCCCACATGCCCCGGGCAGCAGTGTCGAGCGGTGGGGAGGGATGACCTCCCCCACCGTCAGCAAGCCACAGACTCAGGCCCAGCCGTCCACACGTAATAGATGCCAATCTTAAAATGTTGGTGTAACCTGCACAATGCACAACTATCCACAATGCAAAGGTCTCAAAGGCGTCTCGATAAACTCAAACCTTTACTAAAGAGACGTGGACATGCCCATCAAAAATGACAGACACTAGAGATTTCAGTAGAATCGAAGTCAAGTAGAATCAAGCCTGCTTATAGAGACAATAGCTTACTGTGGCCATAAGATGGCAGTAATTTAAAGGATAGATGAAAACAGAAGTTGTATGAAAGTGTTGTTTATAAAAATTTAACAATGGAATTTAAGAAATAAAAATAATGAAAAAACATAGGTATTACATGGTTTATGGGAATATTCGTGAGTACAGCTTAAAAATAATTAGATAAGAAATTAGTTTTCTCGTACAGCCAGCAGGCCAGTACTGAAAGTACTGAATCTACATACTTGTTCCCTACTGCATTTACACAAAATTGCTGACTCTCTCATACTGGATAAACATTTCCTATGCACTGTGCAAGATCTAAATTAGCTGACCATGTAAAACTGAAGATAATGTGGGGCAATTTGTTATAGAAAAAGGTAAATGGCCTTACAATAGCTTTATTATTTTGTTCTTTAATGTGCTACTACTTTTCTAATGAAATACATTAATTTTCATGCACCACAAATACACAGATGTGTGTTCTGTTGTCCAAACTGAAGAAAAAAATTCCTATGTAGAGCCATTTCTTGCAGTGACAAAGGATCTAAAAGCAAGGACCTCAAAAGCGTACAAATATAATGTAAGTCTAAAAGTGACATGTAAAGCAATAATAAAAAAATACTGCTAGTCAATATTATTGAGGAAAATTGTTCACCTACACTGCCTGTACATGTTAGAGTGTTATGGCTCTAACTGACTGTCTGACTTGCCTTACTGACAAGACTTTGGATAGCAGCCAGTGCCCACATTGTGCTGACACTTTCAGCAGAAAGAAAACCCAATAACAGAACTTTCTGTGCCCCTGGAAAAAAGGCAAATGTATTAGAAACTGAACAGGTAACAGAGCAGGTAGTGGGTTTTTTTCTTGTTTTGTAGAAAGAGCGAATATAGATATACCATGTTGCACTTGTGCAAAGGACAGCCAGCATACTGTACATTATCCAGCCAATGTCTGGTTTGAAGAATAGAGTGGATAATTGTAGGTCTGTTTACTTCTTTATAGCTTTTCCTGTTCATGTTGGTAACTTCTGGTTTCTGATCTTTGTCCCCAGTGGTCCAAGGAGTTAAATCATACTGTGTTAGTACAGCCGTACCAACACATATACAGTAATTTTAGCTCTGTCTTGGTGCCATTCTCAGCTGGTTTAAAATGTTTAAATTTGCCCTCACCTGGTCCAGTATTTCTGACACCAAACAGATGCACTTAACCCCCCCCCAAAATGAAAACCTATGCAACCTTTATTTATCCAGGTAAAAGTCTTATTGAGATTGAAAATGCCTCTTTCAAATGTCACGCATTAAAAACACTGCATACACAAAGATTTCTCAGGGAAAATATATTGTCTTCAAAGGTGTAATCTCAGAGGACAAATCTGAATCTGATGGATCAAATTGAATGAGTAATGAACAGTTTTCTTTGTATTCATAGCTACTAAAAGAAGCAAGCTAATACATTTGCATTGGTATTGGCAAAAATGAGGTCTAGAAAAGAGACCTGATGGCTGTTAAGTAATTTCATTTCAGACAAACAGACAGACATGTGGCAACTGATAATTTGTGAATGTTTTACAATAACAGCTTCTTCAGCTTTGATTCTCATCATCTATCTACAGTTCTTCTAGCCCGTATCAAGGGCAGCAAGGGCAGTCTCACTGCTTGGTGTAGTGGTCTGCCTGCCTAATATGTCTGCAATATAAGCAGAGCAAAATGGAACAAAGCACTGCTCTTATCACATAGCCACACACACACACACACACACACACACACGCACACACACACACACACACACACACACGCACACACAAACACACACACACACACATTACTTTACATCCATATGTGAATTTGTGCACTCAAGGGTACATGCCTTGTTTACCCATTCACTATGCATAAGAAAGGCAAGGCATGCAGTATGTTTCACTTACTGCTGAACTTGAAGGTAGGAGGAAGAAAAAACATAAAACCTTTTAAGTTAAGTTAGTATAACAAAAATGCATGTGTGTGTGTGTGTGTGTGTGTGTGTGTGAGTGTGAGTGCGTTCTAATGATATCAATTAAAACATAATGTAATATCCTATACTTACCCAATTTCCCAGAGGATCATTAAAGCTTTATTAAAGTTAATTGGCAATAACTATTTATGTATGTTTCAGGTGTAATTAAAGCAAAATAATAATGTCGCAGCTCCCAAATGAGCCCCCTTTTTGCAACCTCAGTTAGCACAATTTAAAGCTATAGCACAACAAATAGATTTAAAGCTGCAGATAAATCCTTGCCTACCTCTATCTGCTGTTCAGAGGTTTAAGACTCAACATGAAGATGAACTGTGGTGGCCGGTAGGTGGACAGAAAAGTGAGCTGGAAAAGCAAGCTGGTTCCACAGACCTGTTGAAAAGAGCAGAAAAATAATTTCAGTTCAATTTGTTTTTATTCATATATCGTCAAATCAGCAGTCGCCTCAAAGTAACGAGACCTCATATGTTTATAGAGACAGCTCCAAATTTGAGAATTGTGACCATATGAAGCCTATATGAACCATGCACTAACATGTAGCTCGTAGCATGATAGCTGAGTGAGTTATTGAAAAATGTGAATAAATAACTGGTAATTATATTTTACAATTACTAAGAGATACACTTTAGGATGCCAGTGGGGCAAATTGACAAATGCAGTGGCGACTGGCCTTCAGTTGTTGGTTCCACTGGGACAATTTTTGGCGGTAGTTTTGTTGTTTCATTTTGGCTAATATAATAGCTGCCTGCTGGAGATTTCACAAAAGAAAATACCAAACGTGTACTGCTTAACACAAGTTTGGCGCCTCCTTACATTTTTGTTTTGTGGTAGCAGAATGGAAAGTTGCACGCAGACACTGAGAGAGACCTGTGTCTGAAAAATTTCTAAAGGCTTAAAAAGCTAAAGGCTTATTCAGGAGCCAGTAAGAAGATGTGCTGCACACAAACCTTTGTGAACACTAGCAATCACTCATTGCTGAACCGACTGTGGCTGGTAGGAAAATTCTAACAATTCTCCAAAACCCAAGTAAAACTGAATGCGAACATGTATGCCACATATAATAGTAATCCATCAAATAGTTTTTACAGGATCTATATGTGAAATTTCGAACACTGATAGAGCATCAAGTGCTATAGTATGTACAGACAAGTGGATCAACAGCTCCTTTTTTATCAGCTCAGTGTTTTCGCTGCTGTTTTTGAAGAGCTCATCTCTCCTCTGTCTCACAGTTTGTGCTTTCTCTGCTTCACACCATGTGATTAACTGAAAAACAGGTGCTATTCTTTTCCATTTCATTTAACTCTAGATATGATTTTATATACTTATATATAAAATATCCCAGTGTATTTATGCATTGGGATTCTTGGCACTCCATGTCAAATTTTCTGTACAACTTCTGGCCATTTCTCCAGAGCTCGAATAAAAAATTATGAAAAAATTTTCAAAAACCTCATATTGATGTCAACTTAACATTGTTATGTCTATAAGTATAAGCAGGACAAAGAACAAATCCAATTTTGCCTTCTCTGAGTGGTTGTAAATTAATTGTAAAGGGAGGGGCAGGTGCCAGCAATGTGTCTGTATGGTCTGGAGTCCAGTGGTTCTGAACTTGTATAAAGCACCTTTACAAAATGAAACATCAATACTACAAATGTCAACATCAAGGGCTGTACAGGAAAGGGCTGTGGATAACTCGAGTCAGCAGGGTTAAACCTTAAAGGATCATAAATGGGAATCTGTTAAATACCTAACAGAAATGTTTAATGTGTGTCTGGACTGACAGAGTGTACGAATCAGGCAGCTACACAATAGAAAACTGGTTTCCCTTTAGGGAACATTATTCAGCAAGCAATACACCAGTCAGGCATAACATTATGACCACTGACAGATGAAATGAATAACACTGATTATCTCGTCATCATGGCACCTGTTAGTGGGTGGGATATATTAGGGAGAAAGTGAACATTTTGTCCTTACAGTTGATGTGTTAGAAGCAGGAAAAACAGGCAAGCATGAGGATTTGAGCAAATTGTGATGCTACATGACTGGGTCAGAACATCTCCACAACTGCAACTCTTGTGGGGGTGTTCCTGGACTGCAGTGGTCAGTATCTATCAAAAGTGGTCATGGGCGTCCAAGGCGTGAGTGGAGTGAAGTCTTGCCTGTGTTGTCAGATCCGACAGATTAGCTACTGTAGATCACAAAGATCCAGCAGAGACAGTGCTTAAGGCAATGTTTAGCTGGGAAACCTTGGGTCCTGCTACCCATGTGGATGTTATTTCGGTACATGCCACCTACCTAAGCATTGGTGCAGACCATGTACACCTAATGGCTGTGGCCTCTTTCAGCAGGATAATGTGCACTGCCACAGAGCAAAAATGGTTCAGAAATGCTTTGAGGAACACGGCAATGAATTTAAGGTGTTGACTTGACCTCCCAATTCTCCAGGTGTCAATCTAATCAAACATCTGTGGGATGTGCTGGGCAAACAAATCTGATCCATGGAGGCCCCCACCTCACAACTTAATTCAATTCAGTTCAATTCAGTTTTATCTACACAGCACCAAATCACAACAAACAGTCGCCTCAGGGCACTTTAAATTGTAAGGTAAAGACCTGCAATAGTACAGAGATAGCTATACACACTTACAGCCCTTAAAGGATCTGTTGCTAACATCTTGGTGCCAGATGCCACAGCACATCTTCAGGGGTCTAGTGAATGGGTCGGGACTGTTTTGGCACCAAAAGTGGGACCAACACAATATTAGGCAGATGGTAATAATGTTATGTCTGATTGGTGTATTGCTGTTGAAAACTTTACTTGAAGATCAGTATTTTATTCATGCTATAAAGGCAGGAACTTTGAGTAATTTCTAAAGCATCTTGCAAAAGTAGTTAAAGACAATCCATTTGTCATTATATAAAATATAAAACTTGATTACCTTTTGCTTGTGAGGGTTTTTAGTACAACTGAGAAAAATCATGGTCAGAAACCTAACTGCCTAAACCCATCATCATCAAATAAATGTAAAACCTCCCACAGCATTACTGTGACTACTCTGTAAACCTATTATATATTTTTCAGTCATACTATATCTCAGCCATTAACAGTTAGAATACTGTACATTTTTTCAGGTCTTAAGGAGGAGGAATTCTTTCATCATTACCCTGTATTCTTTGGGTTATCTCAAAGGTAATCTATACCAAGAGCCTTCTTAAAGTAAGATTTCAAGATGCTAATTATATCCATGGCAAACACAATCCTAGAAGTCAGGAAATGACATGAATTTCCAATGCTTGAACTAAAAATATTGTTGGCATCACAAAATGTGGGCCGTGATGCAAAAATTGTGTCACTTTTTAACAATTCTTCCAATATTGATCAAAGTATTATCAAATTGAAAATGACAGTGTGTACTTCTGTGTTTTGGTTGAGTACACAACCACACAGACGCACACATCAAACAGGATGTAGACACTTTGGCAGTCAGTTCCCAAGCCAGCTGAGCTAACATGCTGCAGGTTATTAGAAAATCATTACTCACATCAGAGGCCCAAAGGCGTCTCATCACTAAGACATGGAACAGCAATGTGACACAACATTGGGACAGCTGATCATTTTGTAGACACTCTGTGGCATTTTCCAGATGGATGAATGCACACCAAAAGGCTACCAATGGCAATAATGAAGATGATACCATGTTTTTCCTTGCAGATTTTAAAAACCCATGTCAATGAGCACTGAAAGCATAGAAGTAGTTTTTCTTTCTACACCGGTACTTACAACATGAATAACATGTCAGTGTTGCAGTTTACTTGACTGCACACAAGCACACACAACACAGCCTATTTAACATTAAAGAATTAATTATCTCATTTCATGAAAGGCAGTCCCATTTTTGGACATTTTTCTGTATTCTACAATCATGACAATAATACACAAGAGGATACCTTGTGTTATGATATTCTGCCGCAGCTAAGTCCCTTATGTCTGGTGCTGCTGGCTTAAATGAGGTGAATAAAATTATAGCAAAATTTAGCTGAACAGCTTTTATAAAAGACTGTGGTTCATTTTAAAGTAGCCTATTTTAATGGACAAAAAAAAAATTATTAACTCTGATGGGTCTTAGGGGAGGCAAAAATAATTTGAAATCTTAAAGTAATAATTTCCCAACGTCTATTTATAATTAGTAACGTGGAATTACTTAATTCATCTTATCAATTTAATTACTGGTAGAGCCCATTGAAATATACAATTTTGCTATTCAGTTGTTTAATTTGCTCCTTTTTTCTTTTGATGAAGAGTACATCTTTCTTCCTTTCACGCAGCACAAGTTCACTGCAGTTACTCTGCATCGGCCACTAATGAAGGACTCCAGAATCTGATATATAGAATTACTGAATGGAATCTCCAGTACATAAGTGATTTTTTTCTTCTATTTTTTTGTCAAACAATTCAATTTTCAATACATTTTTCCCTTAATGTTGTTGTTATTAGTCACATAAATAGAAATATGTTCATTGACTGTTTCGAGTTGCATTTGAAATTCATGCAGCCATTTAGATTCTCTGACCTTTCAAGGGGCAGTGTTTATTTTGCTCATCATAACTCAGCAGCATGTGCAGTTTTGCTCATGTACAAAGCCTAGCGTCAACAAAGAATGATGAAACAAATACAAGGACAATGTGGAGGTGAACAGAACAAAATAAATAAAGGTCGTAACACTGTTTGAATGAATAAATTTAACCTCATCCTATAACACTGTATAATACATACTTCTTTCTAGAGTTGTCTTTAGGCTAATTGCTATTATAAATAAATTAGTATAGTCACTATTGTGAATTGCTATTATAATATTATAAAGCTTAAAGATGTCCCCCTTAGAATAAGATAGCTCAAAAAATAAATGATGATGCTTTTACCAAACGCAAGATCTAGCATTTGAATGTGGTGCAACTGAAAACAGACACATTCACATAATCAACACCTCAAAGCCACACGATTCACTCTGTTCTTATAAGTCATTGTTAACATGGACAAATTACAGTTTTAAAGTGCTTGATGGTGCATGTGTTTATAAGCATTCGTTGACCAATATACTGAATAAAATAAGGCATTTTTCATGGTAAACCTATTTTAAACTTCCCGTTATCCACCTTTAGGCCTTGCACCTATCCTGTCTTATCTGAATCGCTGCTATTTTGTATGATCTTGAGAGCCATTGATATTCTGCTTAGTTTGCCTCTATATTTAGCATCTGCGATCTCCACTGCCTATATTAGATGATGGTAAAATGACCTGTCAATGAGTTGGAGTGCATATATATATATATATATATATATGCATGTGTGTGTGTTTGTGGGTGCTTTTGAGTGTGTAGGATCCCAAATAAGATGGGGAAAAAAGAAGGTGTGTGCATAAGTAGAAGGCATAACATTTTTCATTCATGAGGTGTGCACTTTTATGTGTGATAACTTGTAATCATCTAATGCTAGCTTTTGAATATAATTTAACTGAAGTGAATTTAGATAATTTGTTATGCCACTGAAGTGGAATCTTACGTCTAAGTTCAACCAGGAATTAAGAAAAAGCTGATTTTAATATAAATAGGTGAAACTGGTCTAACTGATACGTAGCTTAATTATGGATTTGCAAGGAATTCATTAATAAATTAATTTGTATTTTTTTGTGAAAGGTTTCCATGTCCAAAAAAACTGCACTAAAACATATTTAGTATTCAGAACAGAGGAGGTTAGCATTACTCAACTTAAAATAGGACCTTAACAGACCTTGAACCTACATAAGAGACATTTCTTTTCGTTTTTTCTATCAGTGGAGTGTCCTGCTTTCATCTCATTTTCTTTCCTCTACTCTTTTCACATTGCTCATGAAACACATCCATCTCTTCTTAACCCCTCATTGTGTAAATGTACTCTTCTTTCTCTCATCCATTTCAGCCTCTTTTTTTAAACCACCATTTCCCGGCTCCCACTGCTTTCCTCCCTTCTTCAGATGTGGTATAATTATCTGGTCATCATTATCAGAATCATTCTGTTTCCTCATTATAAACCCATCTGCTCTGCTTTCCAGTCCAACCAACACAACATAAACACACAGCCATACAGATACTGATTTACAGGCATACTGTTATCTGTGCTTCTCCCTCTCTCTCTGTCCCATTACAGTCTCATCTGCTAAGCCACTTTAGCAACTGCACATCAGAGTAACTGGTCTGAGGTAATTATGTTGAGATAGAGGTAAAGATGTTGGACTAATTTACTGAAATCTATCGAGGAATGAAACACTGTTGAGTAACCTCTCTCTCTCTGTGGCCATGATGAAAACAAGACAAAAACACATTGTCTAATCTCTATCTATCTCTAATTCACTTATAAGTATGTTATACTTCTTAGCATGCATTTTTGCATGTGCAGATTGGCATTTTATTTAAACATTTTCAAAATTGGAAGTAGTGGAATAATATGAATTTTGAAATAATAAATGGTAACCAGGACCAGTAATCCCTGTGAACAACTATCAGTCCCCAAATACCCAGCTGTTTTAGCTTTGGTGCTGAGATACAGTAGCTAATCCAGGCAAGCATCTAGGAAGCAAAATGTCTGTGTCTATGCATTCAATTTTGTATTGTTGGGGCAAATATGTGCTCTAAACCTATTGAGGTTAATGGTAAAATAGTAAGAAAGGAAAGACAAAGGCACATAATTGCATAGAATACTTTCTCTGAAGGACAAATCCAAAAGAGAAAGCAGAACAGATAAAAATTTCCATAGCTTCCGTCAGGTTTGCAAATCATATAGTCCATTTAATCAGCAAAATTACTGAGGCTTCTTTGATGGTGGAGAAATCACTGTCAATATTCAAAATGCTCTCATTACACCTCCTTAAGTGTTTATCAAGATTAGATTTGATTGGAAATCTTAATCTCAAGCATGAGATAATTTAAGGTTTTAATGAAGTACAAAAGAGAGTTTTTCTTAAAGTAAGCAACCAGACATTTCAATGCTTAAATGTTTGAGTTAAAGCAGCAAATTCTTAAATATCAAATTTATCCATCCAAAATGTCAAATAGCAACACAATTCAAAGCAACTTTTTTATTTAGCAACAGTTTTATTTATATAGCGCTTCATCACAACAAACAGTTGCCTCAAGGCGCATTATATTGTAAGGTAAAGACTCAGAAAAGACCCAAAAGTCAAAACAATCCCCAGCAAACTCCCTTTTAACAGGAAAAACCTACAGCAGAACCAGGCTCAGGGAGGAGCAG
>VUQK01031751.1:10240-20639 GCA_015106715.1 Bujurquina vittata
AATATCAAATTTATCCATCTAAAATGTCAAATAGCAACACAATTCAAAGCAACTTTTTTATTTAGCAACAGTTTTATTTATATAGCGCTTCATCACAACAAACAGTTGCCTCAAGGCACTTACCGACCACACAATATTTACACAGAAAACCCAACAATCAAAACAGCCTCTATTCACAAGAAACAGGGGGAAGGAAAACTCCCTTTTAACAGGAAGAAACCTCCAGCAGAACCATGCTCAGGGAGGGGCAGTCATCTACCACTAGCGGTTGGGAGTGGGATGAGGGAGACAGGACAAAAGACACACTGTGGAAGAGAGCCAGAGCTTAATAACAACTGATTAACTGCAGAGTGGGGTATAAATACAGTAAAAAAGGGGTAAATTAAAAAGTTAATATTAAGTGTATCAGGTTTGAATGAAGAGTGCATGCAATTGTAAAGCGTCTTTGAGTACCTTGAAAAGTGCTATATAAGTCCAAGGCATTATTATTATTATTATTATTATTAATAATAATAATAATAATAATAATAATAATAATAATAATAATAATAATAATAATAATAAATATGATTGAAACCACTGCAGCACAGTATCTTTAATACCTATGGCATGCTCTAAACTCTGTAATAAAATATAATAATATGATAATAATAAAATATAATAATAATAAAACATTGTGGTCTACAGTATTGAATCCTGCACTGAGGTCTAGCAGGGCAAGCACAGATATGAGTCCACTGTCAGAGGCCATAAGAAGATAATTTTTAACCTTCACTAATGCTGTTTTTGTACTGATGAATCCTAAAATCTTCAAATGAGCCGTTCCTCTCCAGATGATCAGTTATCAGTGATCAGCTGTTTTACAACTACTCTTTCAAGAATTTTGAGAGAAAACGAAGGTTGGAGATTGGCCTGTAATTAGCTAAGACAGCTGGATCAAGTGATAGCTTTTTAAGTGATGGTTTAATTACTGCCACTGGTAAAGCCTATGGCATGTAGCCAATTAATAAAGATAGACTGATCATATTTAAGATTAAAGCATTTAATGGTAGGACTCCTTTGAGCAATCTTGTAGAAATGGAGTCTAATAGAACAAAGTTTTGCAATGAGAATGGTCTCTAACACATTATATCACATCTGCTACAAAATCAGGTGAGATTGTGGTAAAACTGAGCATATAAAAAGCATTATATCATAGAGTGAAGATGATTGTCAGTTACAATATACACTCGTGGAGCAGAAAAATATGGTGTGTAAATCGCGGAAAAAAGTCATTGGCCTTAATTTGCCAAAAACACGTAGGCAGAATCAGTGTATGTGAGGCATCTCCAGCTGCAAACACAGTAATGAAAGAAGAGACTGTAAATTAGATAGAATAGTAAAGTTTTTTGGGTTTTTTTTAAAAAAAAAGCATGTCCTAAAATCAACAAAAAAGAAAGAAAAAAATTACAATGGAAATATTCTGGTTCTTAAAAGTATGTATATTTATACACTCAGTACTTGGTTGAGGCTTCTTTACCACAAATTATTGCGTCAGTGTAGCATGGAGATGATCAGTTTGCGGAACTGCTGAGGTGTCCTTTTGAAGCAGAGGTTAGTTTAGACAGCGGTGTTTAGCTTGTCTGCATTGTTGAGTTTAATGCCTCTCATCTTCCTCTTGACAATACCACATAGATTTTTATGTGGTTCAGATCAGGCAAATTTCCTGGCCAATCAAGCACACTAATGACATGGTCAACAAACCATATGGTAGTAGTTTTGGCACTGTGGGCAGGTGATAAGTCCTGCTGGAAAAGGAAATCGGCATCTCCATAAAGCTCATCAGCAGATAGAAGCATGAAGCGCTCAAGAATGTCCTGGTAGATGGCTGGTTGACTTTGGATTAGACAGAACATGCTACTTTCATGAACAACTCTGTGCATGGTGGCTCTTGCTGCACTGAAGCCACCCACAGTTCACTCCTCGTGAAGTTATATAAAGTTCTTGAATCACTTTTTTCTTAATCTTCTCTAGGATGTACAGTAGTCATCTCTGTCTTGTGCACCTTTTCCTGCCACACTTTTCTCTTCCAGTAAACCTTACACTACTACACTTTGATACAGCAATCTGTGAATGGAGAGCCTTTTCAGCACTGACCTTCTGTGAATCATCCTCCTTGTGGAGGGTGATCATCATCTGGAACACTGTCCTCCCCACTGTCAACCCACTGATTGGTAATTTAATCAAAGTTGAAATAATAATAATATAATAATGCCTTGTTTGTAATTGTCACATTTTTGAAATGCAATAGTATAAAAGATGCCTCTGCCACTTAAACGCACATTAAAGGACACACATAACGATGCACTTAATAGTTAACTGAAGATCATGCCTAGAGCTTCATCAGTGAGGGAAAACATCTAAATATTAGCTTTTGTAATTATTATTTTAATGATAATTAGACCAACAACAATTAAAAGCAAAATAACTATTGTCAGGTGTTACTATACACACATTAAGTGCAGCAATGGATGTGCTCAAAAGTCTTTTGTTCCTTATCTATTTGTAAAAGAACAGACACCCTGGCGGTATTATTAGAAATATTTAGTTTCCCTGGCGGTACTCATACATGAAAACATACATTGAAAAAGGCACAAACTCATTCTCGCAGACACTGCTGCTAAAGTCACTCACTCACACACACACACACACACACACACACACACACTCTGTGCCCCAGCTGTGCAGGGGATTAGAGATTAGAAGAGAGGTAGGGATGGATCTATCTAAACACAGGAGTCTATAATATAACCACACAGATACATCTCCAAACATTTATCTTGCAAAATAGTAGCGACAAGTTGACAATGTGCATTATGTCTGTTTACATTTGTGTCTGTCTATAGTGTAAAACATAAACTAAACCTTCATTTAACATTTGTATCAGGCTCAGTGTGTGAGCATGATAATGTCACTTTGGTTTTGCTGATACAGTTTCTCCAAAAAATTCTTTAAAGATTTATCAAATGTTTGATTTGTTATCCAGTTTTCTTGTGTGCTACTGTTTAAATAGAGTGCCTGTGTAAAACAGCAGGATTAGGCAACAGGACTGTTTGATGCATACATTTTTGAACAGAAAAAACAGTATTCTTTAAATTGAAATAAGTTGACAGAAAAATTAGTACTGTCCAAATTGAACTTAACTCGCTGGGTGAAAGAGTGTTGCATCAACACTTAACAGAATAAATTTTAAATTGTATATTTACCAGCCTGTCAGAAAAGCATGTTTTTGTTTTTTTTTATTATTTAGACGATTTATGAAAATAAACTAAAGATAACACCATTTGACAGGTTTAAAATGGTATTTTTACACCAACAAGTTGAGTCCCGAGGAGCTACTGTATTAGAGGAAAACTTGGCATATGCCAACCAAAATACAACTGCAAGTTAGCAAAGTCACCTTTTGAAGTACTTACTCTTACACTTTACACCAGCTTTTGAAATGTGTGTTAGATTGGCTTTGTAGTAGCTTTTCCACAATCTTGACCAGTTCAAAAGCAGTTTGGAGGCTCTGTACAAAAATGTACATTTCTCTAAGCAGCCATAATCCATCTTTCCTCTACACACATATTGACACTATATTGCCAGAAGTATTCACTCACCCATCCAAATCATTGAATTCAGATGTTCCAATCACTTCCATGGTAACAGGTGTATAAACCAAGCACCTAGGCATGCAGACTGCTTCAGCAAAGCAGACTGCTTTATTAGCTTTGGCAGTATTATTTGTAATAATACTGCCAAAGCACTCTGAAATTTCCTCACTACAAAATATTCCACATTCAACTGTTAGAGGTATTATAATGAAGTTGAAGCAATTGGGAACAACAGCAATTCAGCCACAAACTGGTATGTCCCCAAAAAATCCTAGCCCAGGGTCAGGAGATTCTGAGGCGAATGGTGTGCAGAGGTTGCCAACCTTCTGCAGAGTCAATTGCTACAGACCTCCAAACTTCATGTGGTCTTCAGATTAACTCAAGAACAGTGCGCAGAGAGCTTCTTGGAATGCGTTTCCATGGCTGAGTAGCTGCATCCAAGCCTTACAACACCAAGTGCAATGCAAAGCATTGGATGCAGTACTGTAAAGCTCGTCTCCACTGAACTCTAGAGGAGTGGAACCCGACAAAGCACCTTTGGGATGAATTAGAGCAGAGACTGCAAGCCAGGCCTGCTTATCCAACATCAGCGTTCGACCTCATAAATGTGCGTCTGGGTAAAAAGTCCCATAAACACACTCCTAAACCTTGTGGAAACCACTCCCAGCAAATTGAAGCTGTTATAGCTTCAAAGAGTGGGCTGGCATCATAATAAAACCTGTGGATTAAAAAGGGATGTACTCAAGTTCATATGAGTGAATATTTCTGGCCATATAGTGCATGTACACTTAGTCACGAGTATGATCTTGCCCCTCTGATCTGAGACAATTTCTTTACACTCCCTCTCTTCATCTCCAAAACACTTACAAAATCACTATTTCTCTCTATTTAGCTTGCCCACATTACCAGGTTTGCACCACGTGTGTGTCTGTGTGTGTGTATGTTCCAACAGAGTGAGTTGATAGGTTGTGATAGGTCTCAGGGAGAAAGCCAGACTACAGCAGTTAACACTGACCCTTCCATTGCTTTCTTTCAGCCTCCTACACAACGTGCCTCTTTCACACTAAGCCTCTCTATCACTCTTTCACTGTTTTTCATTTTCTTTCAATAGTCTATCATATCTCGTGCTACTGTCTCTCTCCCTCTCTCCTTCACTCTTTTTTGACCCACTGCCGTCTCCTAATTTTGTTCCCAAACAGCTAAACTGCATTCTAACTTGGTAGTTACTAGATAGAATGATAATGATATCAGCGATACATGTCCTACTGGTGGCAATAAAACAAGGCTTAGTCCAACATACCTCAGTATGTGGAGGGAAATTACAAAAATGGAGAACTATTTAAATAATCCACATGCAGCTTAGAAATAGTTGTACAAAAGAGGCAAGAATGGTAAGATGCAAACTGTATCTGCCCAGAAATTATGATCCACTGCCACCAAATCTCTCCAAGAAGCTCTAAATGTTCTAAGCTAATATAAAGCTAGCAGCAAAACCAGATTGAGCATCACTCTGAGTCTGAAATATCAAGTAGGGATAAACAGCTCTTACACGAAGTGCGGTTTGTTTGCTGTCATCCACTATATTTATTATTTATTTGCTTATTTCATCAAGCACATAGTATGAAATCATCTGATACCCAATGCAGCATTTATAGCCTATGCTAATTTGCAGTGGATATGACTATTTAAAAAATAATAGCAAATACAAAAAAAAAAGATAGTATAAAACCCAAATTACAGAGTGAAGTGCATTCTGCGGTGGTTTTACCAACTTTGTGATCTGAAAGGTTTTGGTAATGTCCTCCTTGCTAGGGTAGTAGTACCCTCCATGCTGCCGTGGATCTACAGGTTGTTCCGATGTCAGTCTGGATAATGGGTGTCGAAGAGTCCATAGATCCCACATCCTTTTCATGTAACCCATCCATTTGTTCCGTATCCTTGTTTCAGTAGTCCACTTATCATCAGTATGCCCTGGTTCCTCGACACCTGATGCAGACAAGCTGGTATGGCTTCAATCATACATCTCTCACTCATGCTCCCAAGGTAGGCTTGGATAGCATGGGGGGGGGGGGTCTAGCCTGGGAAACTTACTGGATGCATGCCCCTGGCTGGGATTCAAACCCCTGGATATGAGAGCTTGGCTTTGGAAAAAAAAACAAAAAAAACAAACAAACATGATTTGGGTTGAATTACTGTTTCACATTGTTAAGCAGGTGATGTAGATGTTTCTCTATAATTATCAAGGTGATAACTTGCCTCATATAACATATGAGCTGTTGAGTTGTTGGGAATCTTTTAAGGGGCACCATACAGGGAGCATTTCACTCATTGTGCATTGCTTTGAAGATGACAGTCGCTTGTGGACATTCAAGGCTCCAGTTGCCTTGGTAATAGTCTAATCAACTAATGTTAAACTGAACTCTGTTGAACCAATCAACATTATCCTATGTTGCTTCAACATTCATCACAGGACCTGCCCACTCTGCATTGCCAGCAACTTTTTTCCCCCCGGTTGCTTGAGGTTCCTGAATGTCATTAACTTTCTGTAGTCTCTGGTCATCCCACTGCTGCAAATCGCTTCCTGTGTGGATGCAGCTTTAGGGGACGGGGACTTTCCACCACATCTTTATTTTTGCTGTCTTTCCTCCTTTATATTTTTTCAAATTGCTGTTGAGAGCTTACTAGATAGCTTCAATTCTAAAACCTAATTCTGTCACTTTTGTTCTATCCCTTCATTCCTGCCATGGACTTTACAGACTGTGAGATAATAGCAGTCTTAAAGGTTTAGTACACTGTGTGAAACAGGTATAGCAAAACCTTGGTCATAATCAGTGAGGTTGTCTTTAGACATGTCAGACCACTTGTCATGAACACTTGTTGAGTTGCATCATTAACAGACGGTTTTGCAACAAAACAGAATAAAGTACATAGTACTACCATGTTGAGTTAAACATCCAAATAAGGGAAAAAACTTTTTTGTATGTGTTTGCTCCATAAAGTAGGTCAGTGGACTGCCATAGCTATAATTCATCGCCTGGGTATCTGGACCCAATGTCTGTATCATATTTCATGGTTGTTATTTAAACTGGGACTTTACTGACCAAATAACCGACAGGCCAATATTATCGTCTGTAGCTGTGGCTGAAAATAGTAGTTAAAATGTTGCCAGGGTATTCTGCATAATTTGATTTTATATTCCAGTCGGTTCATTTGCATACACACATCACAGGAACACATCATACTGTGAGAATTTGGCTACAAATTTCTGAACGTTGTCCAAATTGTGACACAGAGTATTATAAGCGCTCCAGTCCTGCTATTACTGGACATTTCTCAGTATGATTGTTGTATTTTTTCCAGGGAAGCCCAGATAAAGATCATGGACTTAACTCCTTAGTTTCAGTTAAGAAAAGTTTTAACTTTGAGATTTCTAGACTTGGCCTTCACTTCTGTCCTTTCCTGCACTTGGTCATATCCGCTTCACTCTGTTTCTACTTCACATTTTTCCCTATATTTTCCTCACTTGATCACAGTGTTCTTAAATTGTCTGCCTTCCATTTTTGCTCCATTCTCTATCCATTACCTCCTCATTTGTGCATTTCACACTTATCTGTCTGACGAGATTCTATAATTACTGCCTAAATTTAAAGTTAATTTTTAATACATTTTATTCAGGTTCTCCCCGTTCCTCAATTTATTCACTGCCATTTGTACTTTTATATAAATTTTCTTTCCTCCCAGTCTTCAGTATCACGGCTGTAATTTCTCCTTCCTCCCACCCCCTCTGTCTCACTCCCCTCTGTTTCTTCTCTCTGACATCTACTCATCCTTTCCCTCCACTGTGCTGTGGTCAGTGCTAATCATTTATCTGTTTGTCCCTCCTATGCCCGCGCATGTGTATCCGTATCCGTGCAGTGATAATGAGGAGGCTGGCTGATCTAAACTTGCAATATGACCCAATCAACCCACACTAATAAAAAAGCATCCAGTTACACACACACGCACGCATGCATGCACACACATGCACACACATGCACACACACGCACACACACACACACACAAACACACACACACACACACAAACACACACACAGTGAGCCATGGTCACTGAGACACATCATATATACTGCGGTCCATTCCTGAACACTTGACTTCCTCCACACCTCATTACTGTGCAATCTAATAGACGAATTTGGTCGTTCACGATTTCATTCAATGTCTCTGGTTTGTTTTTCACCCTCATTTTCTTCACTGCTTTTCTTTTTTATCTTTGTAAGCTTAGCTTGTTTTTTTTTCACCTCTCATCTGCCTCAGTCCTCTGTATTTTTATTTTTTTAATCATTTAAAGACGGTGACATGAACTGCTGTCAAAGGTTAACACAATGGTGAGAAAATATTGTAACCGATGATAAGAACATCTGGGAGATTTAGGGAAATACTGTATGGTTTATTATACATGGGATGGGATAGCTGAAATAATGCTTTGTCATCAAACATGATTAGTATGAACCCAGAACAATTCCTTGTACCTCACATTAATAGGATGAATCTGTAGATCCTTATCAACCTGTTTGTTTTTGTTTGTTTATTGCTGTTGTTTTTTTTTCTTTTTTTATCTAATCTTTTGTTGATTTGCTCTCCTCTTTTATAGCTTACTGCCTCTCTCTCTCTCCTTCTTCCACTGGCATACTCTTCTCTAGGCCCCTTTCAACTCTTAATTATTTGCTGAATGCTTTCCACCATGACATGCAGATCCCTTATTTTGCCAAGCACATTCACCAGTGCTTACATTCAGGGTTGTGATAAGCGCACATAATGGGGATTTATCTGAAAAATTATGGGCATTCATACATAAGCACTTGTAGGACAGCTCTCAGGCTGCTATATGCTGGGCCAAGCTTCTCAAAAGACTGCCATTTTCTAAAATAAAAAAAAAACAAACTTCAGTGTTTACTGAATAATCTCTGCTTTGCAGGCAAAAGATGGCTTAAGGGCAGAGGGCACTTACTGTGTTTGATTAGACTCATATACCCGCCCATAAAGACAATGATTTTGTTAATGTATCCTAGCTTGTATGTTATTCAACAAAGGCAATCTCTTAACCCTCAAGCTACGTTTAAATTAGAAGTAGAGGATAGTGTCATCTTACATCTAGTGTTTCTCTTTTTAAGAAAAAACAAATATTGTGTATGGTAAAATTCATTTGTGCAGAAAAGGCTTTCTATGCATGGACCAACAAAGCAGTGTTTGTTTTAAGAAATAAGAGCTTTGTTTCTTGTAGGGGGCACAGCTTACCATCATAATAATGTGTATTTTACACCGACGTACTGAGCTTGTTTGTACTTGAGTGGTTAATACAAACCTGTCTGCAACAATTTATAACACGTAGCTCTTATGTTCACATAAGCTCTGTAGAAACTTGACTTTTATCCGACAAAAGCTGGAAAAAAAAGAGCAGGCGCTTCTACTGGAAATTAAATAACAATTTTAAAAATAATTGAAGAGACGGCTGCAGGGGTGGCTCAATGGGTGAGCAGGTGAACGTATGTGCCGCATGGTCATGGTGCGGCCGGCCCAGGTTTGTATCCCCTGGCCCTTTGCTGTGTCTTCCTTCTCTTTCCCCCAGTTTCCTGTCTGTCTTCATTGTTCACTATCCAATAAAGGCAAAAAGGCCCAAAAAAATACCTGAAGAGTCAATAAGAGTACACAGAATTGCTCATCTTTCTTCAGTTTTTTTGGCTCATAAAAACATGTAGTACAGATTCCCTTATCGGCTTCAGCCCTTATTTTCTTAATGCTTCCACAGGTAAAATTAAAGAGTCTGAAATGGCTGTATAAGAGCCTTACCTGGTTGGTGTTGGGCTCCTACCTATTGTGTTCTATTCACAGCCCCCAGAAGCTCAGCTGAGAATTTAAAACAGAAAAAGTTTGAATCACTTTAAACTGCATTGCAGCCCAAGTCTGAGACACAGTCTGAGGAGAAAAATATCCTCACACGGAAAGCATTATTGAGAATGGATTTATGGATTCATTTATGGATTTGTGGAGTGGAAGAAGTGAAAAGCATTTCTTTAATGTGTGGTAGTCTGAAGTTGTTCTATCGTGTATGCAGGCATTTGTCCATTCCATATGAGAAAATCAGCTCAGGCTGGATTTCCTACAGACCAGAGCAGTGTGTGAAGTTTTGGTTCTGTAACAAGAGATAATTTAGGCAGTTATCAGAAGAGCCCTTTGAATACAGATTTGATTTTATTTTTCTCTTTTTTTTGACATTTTGAGGACACAAGAATGATAAAGCATGATTTAAATTGTGGTGATTGCACCAATTTCAAGATTTCTAGAGGCATACATATGTACTTTCTTAAATTTATTGTGAAAGACCATTTATAAGTTTATCCTCTGTAAATATTTTCATGACTAAATACTTTGTGATGAGAACTCCAACTCCACCGCCTTGGACTGCAGCTGGCATTGGTAATCCTTCCCTGCTCTGCAGCTTTGCTGAGCTCTGCACAGTGACACATGAAGCAGTTTCCACTAGCTGCAAGTTCCGGTTAGAGATCTGCAGATCTCCAGACCAGAAGGAGGACTTCTGTTATCAGCTGCAGTCCAAGATGGTGGAGATGGAGTGTGTCTGCTGTCAGATGAGCTGTGTGTGTGGAAAACACTACATTACTCTCTTCATGGATACTGACTATAATTCTTGCAATTATATTTTAGGCTTTATGTCATATGTTGTGGACTTTCAGTCAGGGCTTTCAGC